>WOGP01008543.1:0-11162 GCA_015342065.1 Leptinotarsa undecemlineata
ATGTTTTGGTTTTTCCTGTATATCTCCAGAACCAAAAGAGCTATATTCGATTTTTTCACATCATAATTTAACCGACACTCTATCTCTTATCGTTTATGAGATCCCCATGTACAGAAACGAATTTGAATAGCCCTGTATATATTAATATTAATATTTGTTCACAAATTCACAAAAAGGATTTGAAGCTTTAATAACTTCTAATTATTATATGCGACGATAGCAGACTGTGCTATCATCTTCTTGGCTCTACTCAGATCCATGAAGATGATAGCACATTATTGACACTACTAGTATTTATACCAAACTTACCGATACAAGTTTCCTTTCAGGTGGTATACACATATCATGTCGAAGAGGTCCTTCAAACCATGAGAGGCTGGATAAATCTCCTCTTATTCTCGGATTTACAAAACAATGCTCATTCTGTACTTGGTCAGTATCTTCAGCTAACAAATGCCTGTAGGTTCCCCATACTCCATCTTTGAAAACATTGATTGCCATGTTCTTCTTTATTTGCTCGCTAAAAAGTGGATCTTCAAAATTAATATCTCGTTCTTCATCCATCACAAACAGACCCTTGACATGCGAACTTTCTGGTTCCCTTCGAAGACAGTTGACAAGTCCTAATACACCGCTTTTTTCTCGATTATCCGAGTAGAGAATCACATTGTCGGAGGATTTATTTTTGACCAATTCTTGTGTTTTTTCAATCCAAGAGAAATCGTTGGAAGAATTAACTTCAAGTGTAACTGAATTCTTTGACTTATGATTCCTCTTGAGAAGAACGTGAGTTTCTAATCCTACTTTGTGGACGGTATACACACTAACATCGAGTTTTTTCGTATCTGATATATTGAAGTCGGATGATTCACGTGATATTATAAAACCATTTTCTTTCAGAGATGAAAATGCTGTTTGTAAAATCTGAAAACATATTGAAAGTGTGTATTAGAACTGGATGAATGTACAACGAATTATTATTATCATTATTGCTATTAATGTTTGTGTAACAAACCGAAACCGGTTGTAACAAATAATAAATTTAGAAATTATAAACTGGTTTTATGACAGTCGTTTTCCAAATTCTACTTTGCAGGAGGGATGGAAGAAATAAGTATTCTGAATTTTACCTACATGTATAGCACTTTTCTAATGTTCATATCTCACATCAACTCAGGCGTCTAGATCATTCAGAATACTATTAACGTGTGATTTCGTGTTAACAATCACACGTTAAAAGGTGAGACCTCGTTAGTTCTTAGCTCACACAAGTTTCAACTTCTAAGGGTTGTCGTTCATAGGGGTGCGACAGCTGGTTAACGGAAAAACAGATTTTAAACAGATTTCAAAAAGTAGTACCTGTGGTTCAGTTACTGAAAGCAATATTAATTGTCTATTATGGGTTATTTTCGGCACACTTCCAGACGAGCAAGGACTGATTTATGAGACTACTGTAGATAATTCACGAAAAAAATTACCAGGTGTTGTAGGCTACCAACATCTGATATTCAGAATTCACAGAAGGAATCAGTATATTGATTGAACATATAGTTACCAATTCATCAAGACCATCTAAATTGTCAATGCATGCTATGATTGGAGTGACCTGGAAATGCAGATATTCTAAATTGACTGGCGATTTAAAAAAATATATTTAAACAATTCTGGTTGAATTCAACGAAGAAAACATTAAAAACCTTGTGAATCTCTATGAAGAATTGTTTTAATCGAATACATGTAATGTTGATAGCATGTACGATACAATCGAATGAGATTTTTAAAGGAATAGGTCTGAAAAATGAATCAGATTGCAAAGAAACTTTAAACCACAGTTTGAAGGTTTTATTTGAAATTATTAAAATTGAAGACAAATATTTTGGGAAGACAAGGAAAACTTCATCTTGGTAAAATATTTTCTATTAAAAATTTTATAATAAATCCGTCAAGAAAAGAGTGTTTTGATAAGTGAATTTTGTGAGAGTTTCAATGATTACTTCATTAGCATTGGTTCAAAACCATCATCCACCATTGTGACTACTGAGAAGAGTTAACCAAAATTTATTGTTTTGGGCCAATAACTTATGATAAAAATATAACTGATAATTTGAGTACAAAAGAGTCTTTGGATTTGATAATATTACAACCAAAATTATGAAGAAAGTTACATCAGAAATATCACCTTTGATTCAAAAACTGTTTATTATTTTGTTTGATTCTGGAAATATTCCTCAAATATTGAAAACTATAAATATCTTGCCAATTTTCCAAAAAAAAAGTTATTACATACACCTATTTCTATTCTACCAATTATCATATCCAAAATTTTTGAGGGAGAAGTGTAAAACAGATTCCGTCTCATGAAATTTGTTTTTTCGTTAACCAGTTGTCGTCTCATTAAAAACGACAACTCTCAGAAGTCGACACTTTTTGAAGTGCGATTCCTGTCACGAAATATTTGGAATCCATTTATTTCTTGTATCCAAATCAATATAGCTTTCGAATATCTAGTGATAAATTATGTGCCGTTTTGGATATGATCTCTTATATTCGATTAGAATTAGATGAGTGAAAAAAATAAAGACTCCTATCATTAGAGCTCTGAATAGCTTTTACTGTTTTTACCATGAAATTATGTAGAACAAATTGTTTGATATTGTAGTATTTAATTATTTTATGGAAAACTGCTTCAAATGCAAATTTGAAATCAATAAGTAGTTTACAAAATAAAGCTTCAAAATACATTGATCATCTACCTTTCTTAGAACCAACTGAAAATCTATATAAATCAAAGATTTCACTCGACATTAATTGTATTTATGAATCATCAAAAGTTGGCATTCATCTTTCTGTAGTTCGTTATAGAAAATAAAAACATTACACTATGAAATTTATAGAACATAAAAATGTACATGATCATTAAACAGTACACCTCAATAATTTGTATTTTACAAAGAAATAATTACCTATAATGAATTATTCATGATAATTATTACACAATTTTTCCAAAAATTTTGGAATTTGGATACTGGAAGCTACTATGTTAGCGAAACGCGCCTTAAATATTTATGAAAATTGTGTAACTATTATCACTGATAGTGTGTTAAATTTTTATTCATAATATAACGAATTAGCAAATGACGTTGAACTTCCACCACATTCATTATTTTGAAGGAGAGTGGGGCTTATTCGACAGTACCTTCTTCTCAAAATGAAGAATCGATAATATAACAAAATACTCACCTCTGGTCTTTCGAATAATCGAGAAATAACTATGAGCAAGCAATCCTGTTCTTCAGACAATTTTTTATTCTCTACTGGAATGGCCACATCAAGTACCTCACCACTTAAAATTTTAGGTAAAGTTTGAATGAGAGGTTGATCACCAAAAACGGTTTGAATGATAGGTGTCAAAGGAGTATTTATGTCTTTTGTGAATTCATCTATCAGTTCGATGACTTTAACTTTGTACACCATGGAATTTTCAAGAAAAATTTGCATATTAACTCTGATGGATTCTTGCAATTCCAAAGTGGTTATATTTGGCACGAATATATATTTTTCCAATACAGGAACACCCAAATCTTTCCTTCGGGCTATAGAGCTGGCTATCAAACCTCTTATAACAGTTTGCCCACATCTGGAAAAAATTGAGTCACTTAGTTGCTAGCTCATTATTCATAATCAAACACTTAACACGAATCAAGGGTACAGAGGATTTCTTTCTTGAGGTACATTAAAGAAAATAATTTTAGTGAAACAGCTTTTCATCAGAATAATTTCATGCTTGAATTGAAGGGGTTGTATTTTTAGGAGTGATTAGTTTTTGGGAAAGAAAGTTTTTGGCTTTCTACTACTTTCTTCTATTCCGTGACATAAAAAATCGTAATTCATGAATGAATTGTGTGTATTTTCTATAATGTTATCCAATTTGGTACTGACGAGCCTTGGGGCAAGTATCTTAAGGCGAAACATATATGTAAACCAGTGAGGATGACAGTGTTCCATGTAAGTGCAATTTGTTACCATTCATTTGAAGTAGCACTCATGTAGTGTGTATCGTTTATTTTAGCACAAGCTAATGCAGTTACAATATTAGTCTTAATCTAGGTTAAAAATTTAAATGTCACAATTAAAATTAAAAATTTAAAATCATGTGCATTGAAACATATAAATAAAAACAGTACAATAAATAAAATACAAAGAAGAAAAAAAAACTGTATCGTGAATGATATTTGATTTTTATTCCACAACGAATGTTTGAAATACAAACTGAGTAGAGAAAAGTATCTTCTGTACAATTCATTGTTCATATAGAAGTATTTGTTTCGAAAGATTTTTTTTCTTTCATGTAATTCAATGTTTATATGATAGTAGCTGTTTCAGGAGGACTTTCTTTCAGTTTGTGTCTGAAAGTTACTTCTTTGAATGATCTACACATCCATGTTACTTATTTTCAAATTGATTACTTCCTTCCTTTCTTTGGAAGATTCAAATATCCTTTTTTTTGTATCAAGATGGAGTATGAGAAAGCAAAAAACTTTCTTTCCAAAAAATGTCATACTATTTTTTGCTTTCATATCGAAATGTTGCCAATATTTTCAATCTCCGTCATCCAGAAATGAATATTCACTAGAACTGTGACAAATATATGAAACATTCAAAGAACCTGTCTTGTCTGTCGACAAGAACAACTCAATGTTTGTTTGGGCGTTGTTGGAAACGAAAAAACTATCATTCGGAGTATAAGTGAAAATACAGGGTTTGGCAGATAAACTGTGACAAGAAGTTTCCACAAAAATAAATTCTATCCCTATAAGCCAAAGTTTGTACACAATCTTAAAGAAAGAGATTTCGATATTCGACCAGGATTTTCGTTTTGGTTCCATAGTGAGGGAGAAAATGATATCAAATTTCCCTATAGGATTTTATGTTCTGACGATACAACTTTCACGTCAAACGGAACAGTTAGTTTCCAAAATTGTCGCTGGTGGTCTAACAATAATCCAAATTATGTAATGGAATCCCGTGAATCGAATGGTATATTCATTCGAGAGAAATGTGTGGTGTGGTTAATAACGTAACCAAATGATTGGACCATATTTTTATAGAAAATTTGAACAAAGGTATGCACAAAAATTTCATGTTGAATCAGTTGTCTGAAGTTTTGAATAATCTGCCTTCACGAGTAAATGTTGGCATCAGCTTAACGAGGCACTGATACACCAAACGGTAGAAGTGAAACAGTGTCTCAGTGAGATGTTCAGGGGCAAAGTGAAATTTGGAAAATCATTGGCCACCAAGATCACCAGACGTACCTTCTATGGGGTTATCTGAATGAAAAAGTGTATATACATAAACCATTTGCAAACAAAGAGCATTTGGAGAATAAATGAAAATACTATAATTTGTATAGTTATTATGGTTAAATACTTTTACACTTCTAATGATGAAAATGAAAAAAATGAGATTTATGGAATTTATTCTAAGATAGTTGAGAAAAAGTATCATTTGCTTGAAAACTACATCCAACAGCTCAGATCCAACTGTTGGATGGGATACAAATTTGCTAAAAAACTACGAGTGAAATAGCAATGAAAAGAAATTCGTTTATTCGATTACTGATATATCAAGGTTCATACGCTGAAAAGCCGAATCAATTTCACAATGAACTGAAAAAACTAAATGAACTTTGCAACAAAAACGAATTTCCAGACGTACTTTTTTTCTGATAACAGTATTTTCTGGACAAGATAGGACATCGAAATCTCGTATACATCAAAAGTATAAAATTTGAATAATGTTTCGTTCGAATCCTCAGAGCAAAAGATTCGAAAAAATTTAAAAAATGGAAAAAAGTCAAAGTGACGGCTGAGAGTTCAAATTTGGAAAATGAGCTTTTTTCGGAATTTTTCGAAATTTCCAAAAAAACGTGAACCTTTGAAGATTTTTAAAAAATTTTTGGAAGCTTTACAGTAGCACAGGAAAAAAGGAAATAGGCTACTTTTTATTCTTTTCTCAAGCACCAATTCAATACTGCAGTCACACTGTACATATAAGGAGAAGAACTGGTCCGAGTATAAATATAACACAGTTTTCCTTGACCCACAAAGGTAGATGAGTTTTTATCTGAATTTTAAATGTAGCAATTTTTGTTTTATTTTAATAATTTATTAATTTTTTTCGGTTTTTGAGGAAATAAATGCCTGAAATAATAATAAAAAAAGATATTATCAATATTTTATATTACTTTTTATCTTACAAGTGCTCACCTGATTTCCCCACTTTCCTTATTGTTGTAAACTGGTAAAATTGGGTCTAACCCTTTTTCGCTGAATTCATCAATTATCCACTTTGTAAATTGTTTACCTGGTATCACAACACGTTCGATAAATGTCGGTACATAAAGTAATCTGGAATCTGTTCCCAAAATCTTCATTTGCAGCATATTATCTAAGAACGATACCCAGTTATCATGCCATCTGATGCGGCCTTCAGTTGCAGAAGCATTGCACTCAACAATACTGCGAAATTCGCCCCTATGAAATAAAAGTATTATTTTTACTATTTTTATAAAGAATTCACATAAGATGATTGAATATAGGTGGAAGTTACTAAACTCTTTCCACACGAAATGGAATTTCTCAACTAATTAATAATAATATCCATGATATCCAAGTAACGGTTCAGTACATTCATAATTGATGATAATAATAATAATAGCAAACTGTATTGATTTCGAATACCGTAACATACAAGGTGTTTCATCAGTCATGGTTCAACCTGAAGAAGGCATCAAAGGCGGTCTTTCCAATGAAGAAGTTAATGTAACATATAGTGTGATTTTGTATGAAGGTGGTTGACAGTGTTTCATGATGAATTTTATTGGTTCGGACATGTATTGTCTAATATGATATAAAATGATTCCTGGAAGAATCGTTAAAATTAAAATGAATAACTGAAAACAACAATCATATCAAGCAAAAATATCCCTGAAATGAAATTACAATATAATAAAATACTAGCAACAAATGAAAATTGAACAATTGAAAAGAAATAAAAATTTAAAGATTTCAAGCCAAGTTACTTCACGACTTCTCGACTTTCCTATCCCCGCTTCGCCAGGTTTGGCAGTAGCTGGCCGTTTGGGGGGAGTTAACCGTTTTCCGCCTGATTATGGGTTTCCAAATGTAGCGTATTTTTACGCTAGCCTGGCTGAATGCATTGTTGGACATCAGACATGCGGCTTCCTTGAATTTCCTCCTGAACCAATGTTCCTCCAGTGTTAAATACACGAAGTCGTACGAGACTCTACTGCATCAATTGAAAGGAAGTTGTACCAGACTTTGAAATTGCACCAAGTCTATTTTCCGGAAAAGGAGAGATCACCGTTAACACCGCACCACACTAAGCCCCCTCATTTGTATGAACTACCCAAAATCCACAAGAAAGGTGTTCCGCTCAGACTGATCATTTGCTCCAGAAATTCAGCTACTCAAAACTTGTCTGGATTTTTACTACCAATAATACAACCATTACAAGGAAACACTTCATTTACGATGCAGAAACTCCAATATTTAATATCACCGTCAGATATCAGAACGCTAAAACCATCAACCAGTACATGTTTCGAACCTATATAGGTTCATCATCAGCTAGTTTGTTAAAAATTCAACAATAGTTCGAAATCAAATATTGTCCAGATTTTTACTACCAATAATACAACCATTACAAGGGAAAACTTTATATTCTTTGAAGAATTCAAGGCATTTTTTCGAAATACTAGGAACAATCGAAGTCACAGAGCAAGATTGAGGTTCAAAATATGTGTTTTGCCGTTTTAAGATGTGAGGGTGAT
Organism: Leptinotarsa undecemlineata; assembly: GCA_015342065.1. NCBI lineage: Eukaryota > Metazoa > Arthropoda > Insecta > Coleoptera > Chrysomelidae > Leptinotarsa > Leptinotarsa undecemlineata. Next base: position 7,856 of record WOGP01008543.1, read on the forward strand.
ATTAAATTGTGGAGACGACTTCGAATTTTTCTGCGTCGAAAATCTACTACACTCCACTTCGAGATATAATGAACTTCTACCACAGGTTGAAAACTTTGTATTCTGTGAAAAATTCAAAGCATTTTATCGAACTACTAGGAGCAATTGAAGTCACAGAGTAATATCAATTAATCAGTTTTGGCGTGGAAAGCCTTTACACCAACGTTCCTGTCGAACAAGCACTTCAAATCATATGTAGGATGATATCCGAAGACGGGGAGCTGGAAGATAGAACAAATTTACCTATAGAAGTAAGCATGAAATTACTAGGAAGCTGTGTTAGAAACTGCTATTTTTTAACTGAAGAAAGAATTATTTACGGAAAATGAGGGATTGCCACCAGTTATAGCCAACATCTAAACGAAATTGTTTGGAATTCTGACCATTGAAGAAGCTTACAAGAAGCCCCGGGTCTGGTTGAGATACTATGATGACACCTTCATACCATGAGAACATTAGAATACATAACTAAACACTTTCCTGAAGCATATCAACAGCGTAACACTTTCCATCACTTCCACTTAGATGTATTGGTGAAGAGGACCGACACTAGGTGGGCAACCCACTTACACGGAACAGTATCTGAACTACGAATTCAATTCCATCAACCGACTCAAAACGGAATCATCAAGATTCTAGTACACCGTTCTTTCGGGTCTTCGACGAAATGGTTACTCCAAAGTGATGGTGGAATATTTGGCTAAAAGGATTGTTGAAAAAGATGAGAAGAATTGGGTCCAAGTACAACATCAGAACCTACTTCAGATCCGAAAACACTATCCGTTGCAGCCTCACGAAAACCAGGCCACCAAACGCGGACTGCGATTCCAATAACTGCATTTACTGGATACCTTGCGAGTGCGGAAAATCATATATCGGTGAAAGTAAGAGGCCATTGAAAGGCCAAATTGTCGAGTACAAGAAACATATACAAGAAACTAGCAAATCGGGAATAGCAGAGCATGTTTGCACTCATTAACATAACTTCAAGTGGTCCCAAGCTGACATCATCCAAAGGAGGAAATTTGAAGAAGACGCATATATATTGTCCAACAACGTATTCAGCCAGGCTAGTGCATGGAATCCCATAATCAAGTGGAAAACGGCCAACTCCCGCCAAATGGTCAGCTCACGCTAAACCAGTAAAGCGGGTATGGGGAATAGGTGAAAACACTCGAATAACATTCAAATAGTCATCTCTCGAAAGATTAAAACAATCTTCAGAAATTCTGTTTTTCCGTTAACCAGCTGTCGCACCCTTACAAACGACAACCCTCAGAAGTTGAAACTTGTGCTAGCTCAGGATTAACGAGGTCTCACCTTTTAACGTGTGATTCTAATGAGCTCAATTATCACCCGAAGACGATTGTGGATACTAACAATTGAAACGTCGTGAAGTAACGTGGCATAAAATCTTTTAATTTCTATTTCTTTTTAATTGTTCAATTTTCAATTGTTGCTTGTATTTTATTTTATTGTAATTCCATTTCAGGGTTTTTTTGCTTAATATAATTGTCATTTCCAGCTATTCATTTCAATGTTATTGATTCTTTCCGGGATTTCAAATCATTTTATATCATATCAACCAATGGAAGTCCGAACTGATGAAATATATAGTTTGATTCCTAGCCGCTATAGAGTGATTTTAGTTGTTGTAAATTTTACAACAAAAAATTTCTTGTGTCTGTTAAAAAAAGATTGTTCGCAGAGGCATACAAAATTTGATCTTCCAAAAAAGTTTAATTTTGTTCCACAAACCGTTGCTCCACAACTTCGATCACCTCCTTGATGAAAAAAATTTACGACCTTTCAGACCCTCAATCAGTTAACGAAAGTCATGAAAAAAACAATTTGTTCAGGCCAGTCTCAATTGGCCAAACAGCCCAAACCGGTCTCCAAGTGTGTTCCAACAATTGAAAATTGATTACGGCAGTTGTATCGCCAACAGCATATGCAGGAGTAACTTCTGTGAAGAATCCTGCACTGACACCTGTCGGATATCATCCAAATCCCTTCGTGGTATTAGCCAGGGAAGTTCTTGTTTTCTGATAGGTCTCAGTTCATTAACCTACAGTGTAGGTAATTTGAGACTGACCTGAACGAATTGTTCTTTCAGACCATTTGATTTACAGCCAGCCTCCAAGTATGCCCACTCAATCTGTGAAACTTATAGAATTACCTGAATGACCCCAAATCAGACCCCAAACCAAACTGAGTGGAGTGGAACAAAGTAGGCTATCAAGCTGACCATATCATTTAATCATCTCAAAACAGACAAAGTAAAAAAGAGCTTGATATGATCAGACCAGCTCAATCAATTATCAATCAATCTTAAACACTCAACGCTTCTGGTTGAATGATACAATTATATTTTCAATTTAATTTTCATTCATGTTTGGCTTATTATCAGCAAACCAATTATATGCTCAGATTTTGCTATTTCACGTCATTATTTGTGAACTACTTAAGTCTTAGAGATAGCATAGTAGAGTCGTTCCATCTAAAAATAAGGTACAACCTGCATATTTTATGAAACTGCAGAGATCATTGATATAGATCAAGAATAATAGTGGACCTAAAATGGAACCCTGAGGGACATCACATTTCATTTCATTGAGGTCCGAGTTTCAGTTGTTGACTTTAACATATTGGTACCTGTTTGTGAACTGAGCGATCCAAAGTGCCTCGGTATATAATCGGACATAGCACTAAAGAAAGTAGCAAATCATAGATTCGTGTTTCGGGCTTATGCCAAAAATGATGCAAAGTTGATACAGTTTTTAAAAACAGATAAATATTTCACTTTATTTCTACTTTTTGCGAAATAGCTTGATACATAAGCATAATTAACAAATAATATCAATGAAAAGTCAATAATGTATTCTTTACTGCACTTTTCAAACAGTTGAACTTTGATTTACTAATTACGAAAAATTACGACGCAATTAAACTAAGGGAAGGAATTATACGAAAGTAATTTCACATTTACAAAATATCTTTTATGAAGTATGAATGGACAAAATCACTTCAGAAATCAATTTATAAAGATTTTGTGGCCTAGAAACAAACATCTGTTAAAATAAATTTATAATTTAAATTAAGAACACTAAATCAAATCGAAACATATGCCTCAACCATGTAAATACTATTAGAAATACAAAATAAAAAGTCACATCTCGGTGTGTCTTCCACCACGTTCAATGCAATCAATTGTCCTTTTTAAAACATCTTTAACTGCATTCTTTATAATACGGGGTTTGGTGATTAC
>WOGP01008544.1:0-11162 GCA_015342065.1 Leptinotarsa undecemlineata
TCCTACTTTTTCGACGATACTCTAGACGGGCCAACATACCTTCTTAAGGGGATATCTTGTACCTACTTTAATTAATTTATTCTCCAGTAGAATCAATCCTGGAAGTTTTGATGAAAGTTTATGGTTTCAACAGGATGGTGCGCCTCCAAGGTAGCTCGACCAAATGTTTACAAAGCGATGGATTAGTAGACGTGGACATATTGAATGGCCAGCGAGGTCGCCAGACTTAAATCCGTTGGATTACTTTATGTGGGGCCAGCTGAAGAATGTTGTTTATAAAACGAAACCAGCAAATATTCAAGAATTGAAAAAGGAATTCGAACAGAAACAATATTTCTCAAGAAACCATAAACAAGGTTCGACAAGAATTTATTGAACGTTTAGATTACTGTTAAATACACCAAGGACTACAGTTCGAACATACAGTCATGTATTTATTTCTGGAATACTTTTCCATTAATAAATTAATCATTAGAAAAAAACAATAATTAATTTCTACTTTTATTAGATGTCAATGAAATTTTTCTAAGCGCACATTTTTCAAATTATGTCCGTTAGACCCCAAGTATCATACCTTTTCGGAATCGTTACGGATTATCTGAAACTGACCCCAAATACAGGGTGTTTTTAAAAACCGATGACGTCATCATATTAATATAATTTTGTTGTAAAATGTAGAATATTAAAATTTAAAATCGACGTGTTTCAGGTTTTGTAAAACGACCTTTGGTTTTGGAAATATCGAATTAATTCCATTCTGTGCTACGGACACACTGTATACATATGATAAACTGAAGAAGACGAAAAAACAAAATATACATGTCTGACAAAAGTCAGAGTTAGTACTTTCTCAGCAGAAGTTGAGAAGCATCGCTTCTCCACATTGAATTTTGAGGTATTTCATGTTCATTTACCTTCACTTCTGAATAATTAACACTGTGAAATGTGATCTGTCTATGATTTTCTACCTAACTTGATATTAGATTTGAGTTCAATCAAGACCATAGTATTTAAGTTTTTTAAAAAGATATCATGCGATACACAATCAGATTCAAACAATCAAGACAATAATTTGTCGTCAAATATACAAACATGTAATTTTGCGGGCGAAAAAAATATATCTGAATTAACTGTGGATTTGAGTACTCATTGTAACGAAAGTTCATCTCACAGCCCCTAACATAGTACTTGAAACGAATTAACAGCACTTCATCACTTTACAATTATTTCACTGGTTTACTTCCCTTGCTGTCACTGTTGTGCCGTTTCCAAACTGTTGCCCCAGTCTTCACAAGAACTAAAATGAAAGGCGAAGTTTTTGTAATTTTTCCTCCTCCTCCGTTCTTTGATATTGTTCACCTGCTCATTGATTTGTTGATTTCTAAGACTGTGTTCGCCCACTTTTCACATTCGCGACATTGCCTTGTCTTCTAGTTATTCCGTTCTAGAACACTCTTCTGCTGCTTGAAGTAACCAATGGTTGGGACCTTAACATAATACGTAGTCAAGTCATTCTTGTCTGTATTTTGGGTTGAGTTTGATGTATTAAATCACATAAGTTGTTCTCTTAGTCACCAGATAGACGCTTTATCATCTCCTCTCTGGACTGGGGTTCGTACAACTACAAAACATCTCATCTTCTGAACTGGTTTTCCGATTTTTCATTTGGCAATTGCAAACATCTGTAGACCTTGTCTCAATAATTTATAGAGCCCCCTCCACTTACTTTATGATTTTACGATCTCGGTGATCAGTTTTGTAAGTTCCTTACTAGGAGGCGAGTCAAGTAGTAGGTTTGTGATTTCGTCCTCCTTTCAGTTATGAGCATAGTTGGAAAAATATTGGGACAAGTTTTTTTAAAAGTTTTTCAACATTGTTAAGGCTTGGTGAATTTTCATATTCACGGTTTGCTGAGGAATTCAACGACATATTACTCCAAATATATAGTTCTCATTAGGAACATGTACATTTCACTTGTTAAAGCTAGAATACACCAGTAGATGAGCAAGATATACCTTTCAAATATTGTTGGGAAAGATATAAACTATTATTTTCAATATGTAACATGATGTATTTGTTATTTTTGTCCAATGTTTAAATAACCATTTTTCTTTATCAATGAATCTACTAATTTTGATTATATTTCACAAAAAACACCATGCATCTTTCTAAGATTTACTTTACATAGTATTATTTGGATACTTTATGAGTCGCATCTGTCAAAACTGAAACTACTCATTATTACTTGTTTACCGATATCTAATTTAGTTGCAAACATTCATAAGTACTAAAAATATAATTAATATTTTAATGAAAAGTTTGTAAGTCGTTTATATGTCACATTTCAATCAACTGTATAGGTGAGCGGCATGGGAGAACCAACAAATATGCAAGCAGCAGTCGCTGCTGGTTGGGGTCAACATGCTGCTGCCGCCGCCGCAGCTGTAGCAGGATATCCTGGGATGCACAGATATAGCCAGATGAGCCAGTATCGTCAGCAACCAATGAGTACCTATCCCCATCAGCAAGAACCTAAACAACAGTTTCCTACTGCACAACATCCCATGATGCAACAGTCTCATCAACCAACTTATCAAATGCAGCAAAGACATACACCGCACTACCCTCAAGCTACTTCTGGCTATCCTTCAACAGCTTCAAGTCAAAGCTACACAGGATACATGCACCAGAGACTGCCACACCACCACCAATACCCACAATCACACCATCAGATGGACATGGCAGCCGTCTCACAAACACAACAATATACTCAAATGGGTCATAATCAAAGTTTGGCTCACACAGGACCTTCAGCAACACATATGACTCAGACGCCCCACCCAGTAGGACATGCGCCAGCACAAAGTCACACGACTCCACAACCACAACAAGCCCCCAATCCCATGGGGCATCCAAGTTCTATCAGCTACACTCAGAGCCATCAGAGCATGCAGTCGATGCAGAGAGCTATGGAAGTACCACCTAGCCCACAGCAATTTCAGGCGAAGCATTCAACAATGCCGATGGGAAACGTGAGTCCGCAATACCGGGCGTCTTTCCCTCAATTGTCACCGCAAATGTCGCCAAGACCACAGATGTCTCCTCGACCACCGCCTGCTTCTCAAATGTCTCCACGTCCAGTGATGTCGCCAGCCAAACCAAATATGTCTCCACTTCCTCCTGCAATGCAACAAACTACGCTGAGTCCTAGACCTGCTAATAGTTTAACTCCGAAGGTTACTGCCCCTTCACCTGCGCCAATGCCCCCTTACTCACAACAAAGTACTCTTCAAGCTCTTGAGCAAATGGTTATGCCTCCTTCGAGTACTAATTCCACCGAGTACCCATCCTATCAGGCAAGGAATACCTTAGGTCCTCCTGGACAACAGAATCCCCTAAGCCCTGCTATGGGCTTGAGAAACCCTATGCCCGAACATCAATGGCCTCCTGTTCAGTCAAGGCAATCTTCACACATGTCTAGCTTGAATGGGCCTATGGGTTTGATGGAGCAAAATCCTGTACCAACAAATCAGTCAATACCACCAACGCAGTCTTTACCTCCTTCAAGTTTATCGAACACACAAATGCCAGCAACGCCAAGTTTAAATGTTGGTTTTGGAAATGACGAATTGAGAAGTGATATTAATAAATCTAGTACATTACCAGATATGTTGGTAAGAGAAAAGGAATCGTCCATTCCTCAGAGTATACCAGTAAGTCAAAGCGAATTTTCATCCGTACAGTCACCAACGACCAGCTTACCTGATAAAATGCCCAGTAGTACAACAAATACTGAAATGAATATTCCCACTTCAACACCTTCAGCATCATCCCATCCGCCAACTCCGACTCCTACATCTACTACTGATGACAATATTAACAACATTCAGGAAACCAGTCTTCCCTCTAACAGTGACTCTGTGAAGCAAATTGATGAGTTGAGCAATACCAGCTCTACATCGCAACAACAGACTCCGAGTCAGAGTAGCACAACGAATAATTTCACTGACTTCAATTGCGTTTCCAGCATGACAGGTTACCCTAGCCAACCTGCAAGTCCCAAAACTACTAAAATAGACGATATGGCTCAGTCCAATGTCTCGATGTTCAGTCAAGATAACTCAGTTTCTCAAGAATCGTTAGCAGAATCTAATAAGTCGGACCATAGTTCAATACACTCACCTAGACAACAGTCGCCTAGAATACCATCGCCCAGATTACAGTCGCCAACGTCTCTCAGCCAGACTTCAATACCTTTGTCTTCAGCAATGTCAAGCATCCAGAAAGATAACCGCACCAATTCATATAGTATGAACCAACTTGTTTCCACACCATCACCAACTCAATCTCATTCCATGCTGATGAGCTCTAATAGGCTTTCTCCAATTTCTCTCGGTCATAATATGACACCAACTTCTCAAATGTTGCCTAATATATCGCAACATCTGAGCAGTATTCAAAACCAAAGTAAACAAAGTCTTCAACAGTCTAATCTAGGAATAGGACAGCAGAATCAATGTTCGGGAGTAAGTTCCCCCACCAACAGAAACAGTATAGCAAGTCCGCCACCTGTTATTACATCAATGCAAAATGTTATGACTAGTTTGCCTAACCAAAATATTTCTAGTCAGAGCAGTTTGTCTAGAATAACTAGTCCAATAACAATGCAGAGCATGACAAACACATTATTACTCGGGACAAATACATCAGGACACAGTAATATACCCGGTCAAAACAGCCATCACATGACTAGTCAGAGTAATGTACCATGTTTTCCTAGCCAAAATCAAATTACTACTCTCTCGAGTATCTGCAGTCCAAATATGTCCAATTCAAATCAAAATTTCCCTTCGGTATCTCCATCTAATAATGTTCCATCACTGTCTGGTCAGACCAGTATGCCTTCACATCTTCAGAACTTGGGTTCACAGAACATTTCTTCAATCGCTAACCAAAATATATGTCCATTGCCTGGACAAACTAATTTGACAAGTCAAAGTAACGTTCAAAGAATTCAATCGCCTCCGATACAGACAAATATTTCTATGAACACTGGAACACAGAACATGCAAGGTCAAAAAATTCTAACACCGCCGGCTACGCCTCTGGCACAGCAGGGATCACTTTCACAAGCTAGTCTGATTCCACATGGACAATTGCACAATCCTGGCTTGTCATCATCACACAGTGCGCTTGGTTCAATGCCACCCAGTAGTAAACCAGGAGGGGTTATGTTTGACCCAAACAGTCAGATGATTGGTCCAAATGGGATGCCCCTAAATACAAATAGAGGCATGACCCCTGGAATGCCTCCACATGGATTATCTTTGGGACATTCTGGAATGTCTTTGGGACTTGGTGGACACCCAGGATTGATGGGTACAATGACCGGGATGATACCCGGACAAGAAATGTCAGGCTACCAAACGCCCATTAGTCACCACCAAGAGAGAGCTGCATTGCAACAGCAATTGCAAGAATTGTATTGCATGCCTCCAGGTCAAGAACATCAGGAAAAGATAGGGTATCTTCAAGAAAGATTGAATATTTTGAGTCAACATGAGGCAAGTGAACAATGCAATGGAGGTCCCCAGTGCATTCTTCTAAGCCCCTTATTTACAACTCCTATGATAGACAGCCCGCAAGTCACCAGTACTACTGGAAGAGGTAGAGGCAAAGGTCCCCCGAAGCCTAGAAAACCCCGGGCAAAGAAAGGCGAAAAGGTTGCCTCTCCTATTCAGATATCTTCTATGAACCCAATGATGCCTTTGGGTTTACCTCCACCTCAACAGCTGCCGGTTTCTGAAGATTTCGTAACTCCAGGCGCTGGACTGAGTATACCATCTAGTGAAATGTCTGACTTCAGTGAAGTAGGAATAGATCCATTAACAGGTGAACCTGAGAAAAAAAAGAAGGGGAGGAAACCCCGGGGACCAAATAAACCAAAAGAACTGAAGGATCCGAACTCCCCCAAAGAAACAAAAGTTCCGAAAGAAAGGAAGAAACGTGAACCAAAAGAACCTAAAATCAAAAGAAAGTATGTCAGGAAAAAGAAACCTGGCGAGTCTGAAGAAAGTGCTACAGATGAGTCTTTCAACAAATCGGCAGAGAGTGTAGAAGACATGTCTATGACCATAAGCGAAAATCCACCAACCGAAAACGTTGAGGCAGAGGCTGAAGCTGAGGCAGCGACTCCAGTTGAGGAAAAACTCGAAAACCCTGAATCAAATATTCGACCAGAGAGCTCAGAAGTCATTCCAGAACAAGTTTCAGAAAGGCCACAAGAAAAACCAGAGGAAATGCAGGCTGATTCTCAAACTACCGCCGAAGGAACAGCACTTTCAGAAACAGTTGAAGAAAACAAGAAGGACGAGTATAATTTCGAAGATCAGCCTAGTCCAGAAATAGGAGAGCTTCCTAAAAGAAGTAGAAAGCCTAGACATCAGCAACAGAAAAAAGTTATTTCAACTAAAACTCGAACAAGAAGAAGTGCTGGCCAAGGGCGTAGGCGCCGAGGAACCATCATACCAGAGTCGGATCCTGAAAATGAAGACATGGTTTCAACGCCTCCGCCTTCTCCGCCTGATGACGCTGAGAATTCATCGAAGCGTCGATCAGCAAGAAACACGCAGAGGAAAAAGTACATTGATGATGTTATGCTCAGGTTTTCTGATGATGATGCCCCTGCTACACCAACTCGAAGTAGGAAACCTCCAGTTCCTACGACTCCGATCATTACAACTCCTGTTGCCATTACTAATCCACCTGAAACGTCACCCTCCGTTGCTCAAGAAGAAAGTACATCTTCAACAATTGATCCCAAAAGTCAGATGAACTATGTCTACGTTAACACTGCAGAAGAAGATTCTATGGTGGTTCAGTATGTATTGTGTGCGAGAATGACTAAACGGAAAATGAAGAAGGAATTAAAGATGCACGATTTGAAAGATGAAGAAAAAGGAGATGGTGACTTATCGGAGGACGAAGAAGAGAGAAAGGCAAGACTGAGAGAGAAATTGAAGTTTGATACCACAAAGTCACTTGAAGATGAAACTGAATTGGTGGATGTGGAAGAATATTATGTTAAATACAGAAACTTTTCATATCTTCATTGTGAATGGAAGACTGAGGATGAGCTTTACAAAGGCGACAAACGCATAGCTAACAAAATTAAACGATTCAAACAGAAACAAGCTCTGCAGTTGAATATCTTTGAAAATTTGGAAGAGGAACCGTTCAATCCAGATTATGTGGAAGTTGACAGGGTGTTGGATTTATCAGAGCACACTGATGCAACAACAGGAGAAACTGTAAGACACTATTTAGTGAAATGGCGAGCTTTACAATATGAGGATTGCACCTGGGAACTCGAGGAAGATGTAGATCCATTGAAAATTGAACAGTTCAAAAAGTTCAACAAAGTACCGCCGAAAGATACTTGGAAAACTAAAAAAAGACCAACTCCCGATCTTTGGACGAAATTAGAAAAATCTCCAATTTATAAGGGTGGCAACAGTTTGAGGGAATATCAACTTGAAGGTTTGAATTGGTTGCTGTTTTCTTGGTTCAACAGTAGAAATTGTATATTGGCAGATGAAATGGGCTTAGGAAAAACCATTCAAAGCTTGACTTTCCTTCATTCTGTGTGGGAGTTCGGCATTCGAGGACCGTTCTTAGTTATAGCTCCACTTTCAACGATTCCAAATTGGCAGAGAGAAATTGAGAGTTGGACAGAAATGAATGTGATAGTATATCACGGTTCAGCTACCAGTCGAAATATGATCCAGGAATACGAAATGTACTACAAAAATGACAAAGGTCAATTTATTAAGGATATAACAAAGTTCAATATCGTCATTACCACTTTTGAAGTCATCGTTACAGACTTTGCTGACCTGAAGGGCTTCAACTGGAGAATATGTGTCATAGATGAGGCACACAGATTGAAAAATCGAAACTGCAAATTGCTTGAAGGGCTGAGACAATTATCTATCGAACACAGAGTCTTGTTATCTGGCACGCCCTTACAAAATAATGTAAACGAGCTATTTTCTTTGTTAAATTTCCTGGAACCGACACAGTTCACAAATTCCGAAGCTTTCCTTCAGGAATTTGGCGCTTTGAAAACTGAACAAGAAGTACAGAAATTACAGTGCTTATTGAAACCGATGATGCTGAGAAGATTGAAAGAGGATGTAGAAAAGTCACTCGCTCCCAAAGAAGAGACTGTGGTTGAAGTAGAGCTCACCAACATTCAAAAGAAATACTACCGTGGTATCTTAGAAAGAAACTTTTCGTTTCTTACGAAAGGCACAACGTATTCGAATATTCCTAATCTAATGAACACCATGATGGAGCTGAGAAAATGTTGCATTCATCCTTATTTGCTGAACGGCGCGGAAGACCAAATATGCTATGATTTCAAAAATCAGCACGGTGAAGATCCAGATACTTACTACAAGTCTTTGATACATTCCAGTGGTAAAATGGTTCTAATAGATAAATTGCTACCTAAATTGAAAGCGAATGGACATCGAGTTCTAATTTTCAGTCAGATGGTTAAATGTCTGGATATATTAGAAGACTACTTGATGTACAGGAAATATCCGTTCGAACGAATCGACGGAAGAATCAGGGGTAACTTGAGGCAAGCGGCTATTGACAGATTTTCTAGACCTGACTCGGATAGATTTGTTTTCTTGTTATGTACTAAGGCAGGAGGTTTAGGAATCAACTTAACAGCCGCAGATACAGTCATTATATATGATAGTGATTGGAATCCTCAAAATGACCTACAGGCTCAAGCTAGATGCCATCGAATAGGTCAAATGAAAATGGTGAAAATATACCGACTATTATGTAGAAACACTTATGAGAGGGAAATGTTTGATAAGGCCTCTTTGAAGTTGGGTCTGGATAAAGCAATATTACAAAGCATGAATACCACTCAGGGTGGAAAAGAAACCGGTACTAGACAACTGAGTAAAAAAGAGATTGAAGACTTGTTGAAAAAGGGAGCTTACGGCGCTTTGTTAGAAGAAGAGGACGGAGATAATTTCTGTGAGGAGGATATAGACGTTATTCTCGCGAGAAGAACGCAAGTCATCACCATGGAATCGGAGAAGGGGTCCACGTTCTCCAAAGCCAGCTTTGCATCCAGTGCTAACAGATCTGATATCGCGATTGATGATCCAGATTTCTGGAACAAGTGGGCTAAAAAAGCTGAAATCGACACGACGGAAAAGGATGAGAGTGAAGACTTGGTTATATCTGAACCAAGGCGACGAACTCAGATCAAACGTTATGGTCACGATGAGAGTGCTATCGACATGTCTGAGCTGGAAAGTTCCTCAGACTCTGATCCTGACAACGAAGGTCTCGGAATGGGCATGAGAAGCAAAAAAAATAAACTGAGAAGGAGGAAGTATAGGCCTGACGATTACATACCCAGAGAAGGTGAACCTAGGGGAGACATTGTTTACGGAAGCTGGGCCAGAAGGGAGTGCTTCATGGTGGAAAGGGGCTTGCTCACTTTTGGGTGGGGAAGATGGCAGGAAATTTTACTTCACTCTCAGTTGAGGAAGGGCTGGAAAGAGCAAGACGTAGAAGACTGTGCTAGGGTGATAGTAAGTACATTTATTATAAGCTAAGATGGAATTTATGACATACAGGGTGTTCCTTAATGATATGCAAATATTATAAATATACAAGAAAAGTTCAAACTTCAACAGTGGCGATATTATATGTGCCACTTCAAACCGCGACACCCTGTTATTGTGGAACCTAAGAAACGATGTTTTATCGGAAAAGTGGATACCCCATTCGATTTAGGCATATTTCGAACATCTAGATTACAAGTTTTAACCCAATATCTAATACAAGATGTTAGTCATATGATGACAAATTTTCAAATCTCATTATTTTTTTACTGACCCTGTATGAAAGTCTGAACTATTAAAGATGAAGATGAGATTACATAGGTTGTAATCGTTTCATGGAGTTGTCTCAAGTTCAATTAAAATCAACAAATCTAAAAGTTGAAAACTTGTTTTCGATATTAGAAAAATTACCAACAACAGAAATAAATTAAATGACAAATGAAACAGTTTTTTCAGATATTTGAGTTTTCAATATAGTTTCCTTTAAGCTGTATACATTTTTCATAACGTCGTCTCAAATTCTGGCGGGTCTGCCTCAATTGGGCTGGTTTTTTGCACCATACTTTTGACATATCTTCTCATTCAATTCGTTCAAATTTCATGGTCTATTTCCATAAACACGTTCTTTCAAATATCTCCACAGAAAAAATCTAGTGGAGTCAGGTCTGGTGATCGAGAGGGCCAACAAATAAAACGGTTGGTTCGTTCCAATCTATCTTCCTTGAAATTTTTATAACGATATTGCCGCATAGTTATCTCATTGTGAATGGAGGCACTGTCCAGCTGACATCCTAAATTTTTGCGTTCTTCGACGCTTAGTTCTTCCATGAAATCCAAGAATTTCGTTGTCAATAAAGTATAAAATCCTCCACCGTTTAGTGTTTTCAAAAAACACTGGATCTATTATACGGTTTTTAAATATTCCTACCCAGACATTGATTTTTTGTGAATATTACCTTTTTGTATTTATCATTCAGTGTGGATTCTCCCTTGCCCAGTACCTGGAATTCTGAGTCGACACTGTATCGCCTCATCGATGAAGCGATTGTTGCCCAGAAGGTTATTTTTATTTAAATGTTCAGCTTGACAGAATAAATATAATTTCAACCTTCGTTTCTCATCGCCTCTTTCTAACGTGTGCATGATTTTCAGTTTGAAGCAAATAACTTTTTTTTTTCAAACATGTACGTATTTTAGATGTACTAACGTGTAAATCTCGTGAAATCTGCCGCAAGCTAGTTTTTGGGTTTAATGGTGTGTCTAGAAAAAGAATCAAGATAGCTCTCTTGTTTAAAATTGAACGGAGATTCATAAATCCTTTTCATTTCAGAACAAACATTTAACATACCGAAAATACCAAAGTTAATGGTCGAACGCATTCCACTGTTGAACTAGAGTTCAACAGTGGAATGCATAACTTAGTAACTAACAATTAATTTATCTTCACCGTTTATTAACCTTTCTTTACACACGATTCACTTTCTAGCTATAGACTCCCTCTAT
>WOGP01008545.1:0-11162 GCA_015342065.1 Leptinotarsa undecemlineata
CGAGTAGAGTAAGATTGGAACGGCAAGCATATTCGTTGCAGCAACTTTGTTCTTCCCCGACAGTTCCGATGACCAGATCTGTCGAAGTTTGTGCTGACACTTGCCGCGGAGAGAGTTTTTCACTGCTGTTACCTCTTGTGAGTGGCGTTGCTCCACCCCGAGGTAAGTATACGTCTCTCCGGCCTCCAGATGGTGTAGATCTACGAGCTGCACATCCTCTCCGTAGTCCCCGTATCGTCCTCTTTTGAGATGGGCCATTGCACATTTGTCTATCACGAATTTCATACCTATAGCATGCGTGTACTCTTCTACCACCCTCAAGGAATGATGGGAGATCCTTCTCTCCAGACAAGTACTGAAAAATAGGTATGTTATTCCAGAAAAACAGAATCCAGCAACTTCAGGGTATGCATAGGGGCGGAGGTCCATACATGAGAACAATATTCCAAAGAATATTTGATCTGAGCTTCATGAAGCATCCAAAGTTGCTGAGGTGTCTATATTTTTCTGGTTCGGAACAGTGTTCCAAGCTTTTGAGAAGCAGCCTCTGCTGCTAAATATTTTGACCTCCATTATTGTTCCAATTATTTGTTGTGCTTGTGTTTATTACAATTTTTCACGTCTGACAGATCACTGGAGACCGTAATTGATAGGTTTTTAATTAGGTGTTGGTTTAATTCAAAGAGAAAAACAATTTTATTCATGATTGTGAATAAAAAACTTATATGGTGCTGACCTCAGTGGTGTCATTTATCAAATATATTGGTCAGATAGAGAGAGAAAAATGACATTTATTATTGATAAAATACCTAAATAGTAAATTTAAATTCATAAATACGATATATCTGATATATAATAAGGTCCGATGGGTATAAAATATAATGCAAGTAACGTTAATTACGGCCTTATAATAAACGTCATAATTCAATAAAAGTCGAGTATATGGTGTCAAGTATCTAGAGGTAACACATGTTGATCTGGAACATTGAAAATACTAACATTTTCACGAAAAATTGCTTATAAAACCGAGACATGGGAAGTTTAAAATCAGTTGAACATATTTCAAAAACAGATGGTGCATATATGCTGATTCGGGACAACACTAAAATTCTGATGATGGAATGAAACGATACAGAACGAAAATTAAAGAAAACTGCTGAAAATAGGCCAAGATTTTTAATCAATATACGAGGTCTGTTTAAAAAATAAGGTGACTTCATTTTTCTTAAAAATATTCATTCATCAATTTTCATTTTGTCCTCTTCAGATATAACGTTTGTTTAAATTCTCAAAGCAGTTCTGTAATGCACATTTTGATATGGCATTAGGCTCAATCAGCGATTCAGTTTTTATTTTTTCCTCAATCGTCGCAAAATGTGGTCCTTGAGAACCAAAAAGTTCGCTATGGACCAAATCTGGTGAATACGGTAACTGAGGCATGATGACGATGTTTTTTTTGGCCAAAATTACGAACAAGCAATGACGATTGAGCAGATGCATTATCATGATGCAAAAGCCTTGAATTGTTTATCCGCAATACCGGTCGTTTTCTTCGTATTGCGTCTCGCAAGCCGCGCATAACTTCAAAATAATAAATACTCTTTATTGACCGTACGATAATGTGGCAAGATTCGTGGATTCGCCACGGTAAACGAGGAAAACAGTGAGCAAAACCTTGACATTTCATCGAACTTAGCGTACTTGTTTTGGCCGTGGGTCTCCTGGGCTTTTCTATTGGGCAATTGGAATTAGGTTTCGATGTCATAATTATATACCCATGAGTCGTCATCAGTTATGACCCTTTTGAGCAAATCGTTGACCCACATTTTTTTATAGCAGAAGAACTCGTCTTCTGCTGTCATCTTGTACAAAATTTTTAATAACAAGTGTTACTGACAAGTTGGATACATTTTTCAAAATCCTGATCAAATGTAGTGATATATTTGTGTACATTCAGGATATTGTCCTCCATGTTTGATCGCAGTAGCATTAATTTCGGAAGAAACATGTAAAGAATCATCTGTTTTGGACGTACCATCAAATAACATTCTCTTTTATGCTGCCACAGTTTTAGAGACTGTTTCGTCAGGTTTTCACCGTAATACATTTTGAGTGTTACAATCATATTTTCAAATTAGATTCTTTTAGTAATAAAAGTCTTCTTTTCAACGAGCTCTATCTTGGAAATTATTTCCCTTTACTGTTATTTCAATGAACGACTACATTTTGTCTTTCTCCGAAAGAGACTACGATATATGTGAGAACGCGGCTAAAATCCGTGTAAAGAGGTTTAAGACAAATAGATTTATGACCCGTGAAAAACTTGTTTCAACATAACGCCAAGGAAACTCGCTAACTTCGGTAAATCTTTCGTTTTACTGTTGATGGTGTCTGGAATCATTGAACCGAATACAAAATATCTTTATGACTGCTGGAAGAGATGAAGGAGAATAATAATTCAACCGATTCTATATTTCCTACCGTTCAGACAATTCTATTAAGCTAGCAGAATCACTTTATGATTTTGAATTACTTTTTAGTTAATAACTTCCTGACATTTTTTGGTTTTTCATTTCTTGATTATCTTTATTTGGGTACATTTAGGTACATTAAGCCAAAAGAACAGAACAATTAAATAAATATTGAACGGTTACTTTTTATGGAGGAAAATCACTGGTAATGGAGAACTTTATTCACATGTAGAAAGGGTAAGCTTTTCAGTTTACTCTGATAAGTTACTGCTTAAGTTCAAAGTATTTTCCACAAAAAATCTATTTGTCAGTAACTTGGTGTATTCAATAATTATGCTTACCAAAACAATAGGTAAGAAATTATACAATAACGTTTATACGTTAATATTAGTTTATACAGTTTTTCCTTTGCTGATTTTTTTTATCGACAGATATCTCTATTTAGTACAAAAGTAACACATGCTTAACAAATATGGATGAATCTGTATTTGTAGAGTAGGGAGGGTCAGTGTAGGCCCACAGCACTTAGGCCACATGTGACCTATTGTACATTCTCCCGAGGAGTTATCCTCCTAGGTCATCGTCCATCCTGTCCTTTCTAGGAAGGTGGACAGGTCACTAGGAGACATCTCCTTTATATCGGCAGGTATAGGCCCAGACTCGCCGAACACACACTGTATTATTGACGATAACTCCGGACATTCGCATAGGACATGCTTGACAGTTTCATCTTCCTGGTTACACATTCTGCATAGAGGTGTGTCCACTAGCTCCATATTATGGAGATGTTTTCTTAGTTGACAGTGGCCAGTCAGAAATCCTACTTTTGAGCGTAGATTTTTTCTGGTCATCGCCTGATATATCTTCGGCATCAGCTTCCCAAAGTCGCCCAGGGTGATCCTGGCGAGATTGCATCATTTGATTCCATCCCATCTCTTTAAGGATTGAGCATGAGTGTGACGTTTGGCTAGTTCTGCAATTATGGAAGGCGTAGGTATCACTGGGTCCTGAAATTCTTAGCCCAGCTGCTTCCTTTGCTAAAGAGTCGGCAATGCGATTACATTTACTCCTGTCGTGCCATTTAAACCACCTCAGGATAATATTATTATCTACCGAGGCTTTGGCTAAATCTTGGTGACACTCCACTACTAGCCCTGAGATAACACGTCTGTTCAAGGTTCAAGTTTCAAGGTCTATGGATGAAGAAGTCACTTGCACGTATTTTTTTAATTAGCGAAAAATAACCCCTTGGGCTTGGATATCGAATATACAAACTCTTTCATAATGCGACCATCTTGAAAAGTAATAGGAGACACGTCATAAAACGTGACGTTAGAAGGGTTGTATGCGTCCGTGGCGTCAGAATGTTGCCAAGCGTAAACACGTGTGTTCACTTTTGAATACATACATTGAAACCTAGACGGACCTCAAAATCAAACTAACCCCGTAACGCAAACATTTCTGGGGTTGTATTCTCTGTCATCTTGGCAACACTAGATTGAATTTCTGTTGTATGTTAATCTATTTCAGTTTTTGAGTCATTTAATATTGAATAAAACTATGTATTTTGCTGTTTCTATGAAGAGATTTATTAGATAAATAATGGTTTACATATATGCGGTGCCATATTGCGAAAGTATTACCGTGTCTTTGACAAAAAATACCATGTGCATAAAATAAACGAAAGACTTTGTTCCAAGCAACATGCCAGGATTCCAAAGAGTCATCAATAAAGACCACTTTTTCCTATGTGAACACAATCTCGTAAGTAAAATTCTTAATAATCTTGTAACAAGTAAAAACAAATCTTTTCTCAACATTTCCAGAGAATGTAACAAAATTGATTTATTAGTTTTCTTACTTTCATACTGAATATAATCCCAAATCGCTATACATTGATTAATTTACGAATACAAACCAAAAATTTAATAATTTTATCATGACACTGCTAATTTGAATTGTAAGTTGTGGAGGAAAATATCATGTATTTGATAAGAATTTATATCGTATCCCTCCAAATAGCTTTCCATTCGCCATATTTATATGACCATTATTTTAAACATTGAAATGAATATATTAAGCTATCCGTAATAGATAGACATATGCCATTGCGATCTGTAATAGAAGAACAATACTGAAATGTTTTGTTATATCTCAGAGAATAAGCCAGTTTTTTCCATGAACGTTCGCAGGGTAGTACCGCCGCCTCGAATTCTCGTGGAAAACATTGCCATATTTCAACCAATGCATACAAAACATTCATACATTGTACACATAAACCTTCCTTTTGAATCAATCCGTCCATTATTGAAAACCGTGAGATAATTCGTTCGGTAGTTTTTCAGTTTATCGCGTTCAAACAGACATACAGACACGGCGGATTGAAGGGACTGTCAGAAATAATTGTGTATTTCCAATATTCCGTAGCAGATATCTGTAATTAATCTTAAGAATGTCACGTTTGGAAAAGAAGAATTTTTATCTCAAATCTGGGACCTTTCATTTTTCAATGGATTTTTTATAAAATTGTTTTCCCACCTAAATAGGTAGAGTACTATCGGAACTCATCTTAATGGAGCAAATACCGTGAAGTAACAAATTAGTTTTTAATGTATCGCAGTTCTAATTACTCCAAAGCTCAAACAATTACTCAACTAAATGGACGTACATATTATGGTAGGTAAACAACTATTCATATTCCAAATGAAAAAAACTTTGGCCACACATATTAGGAGGCCTATTGCGAATTATTGATTCATGAAGGCGTGATATCTGTTAAAACAAAAGATAAACGTTGTTTTTCATTAGGTTGTTTCAAAAGTTTGTTTCCGTTTTTATGGGTCTACTTTAAATTGTAATATCTCAGTAGTCCTGATTGGCGAAGGTTCTAACGGTGAAAAAGTTATCGAAGTGCTTGAAAAGATGGTAGTCGGTTGGCGAGAGGTCTGGGAAGTATGGTGGGTGAGGCACAACTTCGATGCTCAATTCGTTTGATTTTTGGACGGTGATTTGTGAAACGGGTGGATCGAACCTCTTCTGTTGACCAGTGCCGGCTGCTACTGATGCAATTTTTGGTACATTTCGTCGATTTCCTCAGCATCAGATTCTGCTACACCGTGACCACCGGTGACCACCGTACAGAAACCATGGTCTTTTTTTGGTGGGTTCTCACTGTTAGTAAGTTCCTAGGTGGCTCATCGGTGTCCAACAATGTCAATTTTTCATATTATTTTTTTCTATTAGATTTTTCATTTACATAATGTTCTTGTTTGTTATTTCAATTTGCTATTTTTTGGAATGATAGAATTTTTTCTCGTCGCTTGTTTTCACGTTGATTTCTTTTTTTGTTTTCTTATACTTTTTCACCAAAATTTCTCGATTATTATTTTTCCACATCCAATTGAGTTCTTTCAATTTAGTAATATTTTGATATAATTCGTTCAAAAAAATATTCTACTTTGTTCAATTGTTGTACTAGTGATATCTGGCTAGGAAAGGTATAGAATCTACCATAACTGATTGGATCTATGCTGCCAGATGCTGCCTTCAAGGTGGGGTACTATCTCTCGTTCTGTGGTCGCGTCTGATGGATAGTCTTCTTGATGCCCTCGATAGAAGAAAAGTAGATCCGCAAGCATCTTGGCAAGGTCCACGTCAGGAAGGGTAGCTTGTAATATCCTCCAAAGCACGATGGACGTTGTTCATAGTTGGTGCCTGAGGGAGCAGGTATATGTCAACCCCAGCAAAACTGTGATAATCCCCTTCACCAAGAGGAGAAAATTGGGCGATCTAACGCCACTTTTCATCAATGGTGATTTCATTCCATTTGGAACGGTGGTGAAATATCTTTGCACTGTCCTTGATAAAAAACTCACCTGGAACGCTCACTTGGAAAAAGTTTTGCACAAAGCCAGATTGTCTATGGACATGTCGAAAGATTTGTGGTAAAACTTGGTGTTTAAGTCTTAAACAAATACACTGAATTCATGTGATGATTGTCAGACCAACGATCACTTATGGTGGAATTGCCTGGTGGCCGAAGGCTTTACAGAAAATGGTCCAAGCGAAGCTCTCTGTCGCTGTCATTTGAATCATCATATACAGAGACTCGGACTGTTGGAAGACAGTGTGTGTCGCCGTCGTTTGGAAAATGATGAAACAGCAGAGCACATATTTTGTGCTTGCCCCGCTGGGGAACGAATCAGGTTTTTAGAGTTCAGCAGGGCCGTACTCTTACCATCTGACCTGAAAGACCATTCACCATACAAACTGATCGGCTTCGTTGAAAAGCTGGATTTATTTGGTCGAGTGTGAATAGGTGTGAGCAGCAATAAACTCTTGCTGGTTGCGGTGGAGTGTCGAATAGACTCACTCACTTTGGACCTAATCTAACCTAATCTGGTGATTTCAGGGAATGCAAGATCGAAACACCAATTGAAATGGTTCATAAAATTTCTGAATATTGTATTTATATCATTTATAGATTCAGAAAAATGTAAAATAGTTCCTTGTGAAAGTCCCAATTCAATTTTCATCTTATTTTCTAGTAACGAAATTAGTTTTTAGGTTTTCTGAAGTCTAAGATTTCCAAGTTAGTAAATGACCAAAAGGGTTTAATACAATCAAATTCAATATAAGCACACCTCAGTTTGCTAGATTATATTCATAAAAGATTCTTCCACCCGATCAAAGGCCTAAACATTACAATCTTAACATATATATCAGACAAGTTCGCTTCAAACTAAGCTGCTGATACATTTCGAACCACACTTTTCAAGAATGATTTTTCTGATACCGTTTTTCTTAATAAATATAATATATGGCGATTTAAATCAAACATGAACACTGCTCTCTCAGAGTAGCTTAATTATTTTGCTTTAATGCACGTTACAACAGCCACATAGGTACGTTATTTAATAAAGTCACAAATTTCTTGACATTAACTAGAATTTCAAGACTACCAACTTTTTTCGACAAAAATCTTTCTAATTATACACGCTCAGCGTTGATAAGATTAATCCCGATTCTCGAACTATTGTCCGTTCTCATAATGAACGGTCCTTTAATTAAAACTCCATTAAAGTTGCCGCTGGAAAGCAAATTGAAAAAGTCCGCTGACCAGAGTGGTTTTCGCTTTCCGGACGAACTGGCACGGTTGATATTTCCTCGTTTTCCTCGTTTCGGCATGAAAGAATTCGATAAACCGTTTAAGCAGCTTGTTCGGACAAGCACATCCTAATAGATTCCAACTGGGCGTTATCTAATTTTGTGTTGCGAGCGAGTATGGATCCTAGGTCGATTAGAGAGAATTTGATAATTACTTCGGCATGAGGACATTGCTAATAGACTTATTGATTTTCAAACACATTAGAGGAGTAATGGGAAGACAAACATCGGGAAGTAAAGTCAATTTTATTAACGAAGACAAAACAGTTAAGGTTTGCTTTTGATCAGAGAGTGGTGTCATTTAGATGATATCTTACACTCTGTACATATAAGAAAAGTCATACAAATGTTGATTAGAATCAAAATTCGGCAATAGTCCATGTCAAATAAGTATTTGGCATAGAGTATTTTGTATAGAGAACATGTTTTTTTTTTCTAAGTTGGCTACCGGTATATTTGTCATTAGTGTCAGTTGTCATATTGATTGTTAACTATGTTTCTTCAACTAATCAGATCAAGATCTTCAGGTGATGTAGTGCTGCAGATTTTTCCGGGTTTTCTTGATGCTGAAAAAGCAAATGTGCCACTGCAATCAATGAAGTCGCCCCGGAGCCCCTTTAAATTTTTTTGTTTCATAATTTCGTGATTTGTATTACTTTCTTTTTTAATATATTGAACTAAATATTGAAGAAACTAAATAGAAAATGAAAACAATGAAAACAACAAATGAAACTTAAAACGGAAAACCTCACATCAACTACATGTGACAACTGACACTGATGACAAATACACAGGCTTGCCAACACAGAAAAAACATGCGCTCCAAACTATATCTCCAACCGTATGGACGATGAAATGAGTATAATAAAAATAATTTCTAAACAGCAAATATATGAAAATACAAACCATGTCTACTTTTGTCACCGACAACAATGACAAATACACAGAGTAGCCAATATGGAAAATAATACATGCACTCCAAGCGAAGTCCTTATGCGATATTGACCATCACTATCGTTGGACAGTTTCATATTGATTATGATAGAGTTTCTACGATTGGAAGTCTTTTATACTATACGCAAACAATTGTTTTAACAACTGAATGAACTGCGGGCATTTATCATTCACTAGTAAATGAATGTTATATCTTAATCATAAATGTTAACCTCAAATGTGGTAGTAGAATTTAGTCATTATTAAAACGCTTGAGAAAGCTGTCTCTTTAAAAAAATTAAGTGAATGTTCATTTCTCTCAAAAAATATTCATTTATTCATCAATTTCTATTTTGTCCTCTTCAAAGTAGTCCCCATCAGATATAAAACACTTGTGCCCCAGCGTTTTTACCAACCCTCGAAGAAGTTGTCCTGGTATGGTCTGGAGTTCTCTCACCAATTCGGTTTTTATCTCCTCAATCGTCGCAAAACGCCTTCTTTTCATGGGAATCTTCAATCATGGGATCAGGAAAATGTCGCAGGGGGATAAATCTGCTGAATACGGTGGCTGAGACATGATTACGGTGTTTGCCAAAACATTACGAAAATTACTAACGAATTGCGATGCAAAAGCCATAAATTGTTTTTCCGCAATACCGGATGTTTTCTTCGTATTTTTTCTTACAAGCGGCAATTAACTTCAAAAGAATACTCCTTAGTGACTGTATGATCATGTGGCACGAACTCCTGATGCGCTACGCCATGATCAAAGAAAAGTGTGAGCAAAACTTCGACATTTGATCGAGCTTGGCTTGCTTTTTTGGTCGTGGCTCCTCGGCCACTTCTCTAAGAGTGAATCGACGATTTTCCATTAATAATTTTCGACACTCTCTCAAAGTGTTCATCGGTTGTTGATGTACTGGGGCATCCAGAGTGAGCGTGGTCATTCACATCTTCTCGATCTTCTGTGAAAAGCTTGTACCACTCATAAAAATATTTATGGCCCAGAGTACAATCACCGTATGCCACTGTCAACATTTCAAGTGTTTTTGAGGACTCAATTCCATTTTTACATCAAATTTAATGCAAATTCTTTCATCAACCTTTTTCGATAGCACAAAATCGCCGAACATGCCAAACACTTCCAACTTTTATGCCTCTCACAAACAAACTAAACATCCTAAACAGATGAAACTGTGATGCACTGTTTGGAACCTTTGGTGTAGTAATGAATTTTACTGAAGTTCTATCCCAACAAATTGACATATAACGGAGTTGAACATTGATAGAACTGAGGGGGATTAGGGTGGGCTTTGCCTCTCCCCCCCCCAAATTTAGTTCTGATTAGGCTAGAGCTATTTATCAAACTGACAATTGAATAGAGGAGTGAAATCTCGAATATTTCAACAAATATTACCTTGGCTTTTGGATAGCCCTTGAATGATTGTTTGGCAGAAAAAAAATAAAAAAAATTAATTTTCCTTTTTAATACTAAGGAATTTTCTAATCTCTCCAGACTACTGGGCACCATAACCCTCCCTAGACTTTCATCCTAGTTACACTAACTCAAAATTGTAAGATCGAGTTACTTTTTATTGAGTTTTATGATCAAAAGCAATTATTTATTGAAAGTTTGGATTGTTCGGAGCACTAACCACGCGTTTCGTGTTCATAACCTTGTCGACTTATTCAGATGCACAAATTTACGTATGTTTAAAGATCCATTGACCAAACCAAACCGTTATTTTAACACCTCGACTCGTGTTTCGATCACCGAGCGATCATCTTCAAGAAGCAGATTAATCTTTCTGTTGAAGATGATCACTTGGTGATAGAAATACGTGTCAAGGTGCTTAAATAACGGTTTTGTGTTGGGAAAAAACTCCACTAATATTAATTACTACACCAAAGGTTCCAAACAGTGCATTTAAGTAAGAAAATATGCGATAAATCACTAATAAATCATAAAGACTATACGTTACGAAATTAAAAGCCATACATAAAATTACAAACAATTATGAACTCATCACTTTCTTAATTTTAAATTTAATCAGTTATGTTTGCTTATTTTTTCCGAAATCATTCAGAAGTTAAAAAAAAAAACTTCTTGTTCTGGAAAAAGAATCGAATCGTTAAGAACTATCTCCGTATTTTTTCAAGGTCATTGCGAAGTCACTCAAAGCTTCCAGTAATATTCAATTCGAGAAAAATATTCGTCATGAACTGCAATTTTTTTGTCTAATTGAGTTATCAAATTTTCCTGGTTTGCCTTTTTTCAATTGATCTCATTACGATTTCATTTCCATTTCAGCGTGCAGAATACAAATTATATTTTTTGTCCTATAATTTTCTAATTTTATACTATATAGTTTGAAGTCTGTTAGTGCTTTTCAGCAAAGGAAGTTCGAACATCTAATATCATATTTCCATTGGAAGTATCTAAAAGTAAAGTAAATTTATTCAATTCAGTTATAAGACAATAGCTATTTGTATAACAAGGGAGGAAAACTCCCATGTTATACATATGATTTTTCCGCCTCCCTCAAATTTTTAAATAATTTATTTATGAAACTACCAAAAAATAATTTATTT
>WOGP01008546.1:0-11161 GCA_015342065.1 Leptinotarsa undecemlineata
GGCGTGTAGGTCATATTGATTTATGCATACTGTGAAATTTTCAGGTTGATCCGTTAAATAGTTTGTCAGAAACGGCTAATTAACGCTCACCATGAAAAGCCCTGTATATCATATGTTATTATTAATGTTAGATTTTAACAGGATTCATATAATTATGTATATATACACACACCATTATACGAAGACTGACAATGGTTACTTCAAATAAGTTTTTTCAATATATTTTGACGAGTCTTTGAGTTGGGCCCCGGAAAACAAAACACATTATTTATGAATTGTATATTTCATTATTACATTGTGTTAGTATATAAGTATATCATAAAAATGTATTCATTGTTCAATATATGTACAATAATTATTAGACAGTAAAAAGGTAAATCTAGTCGAGATCAGACGACACGACATGCATTGGAGTGTTTTCCTTACGATTTCTGCCAATGTTTGACATGGTAAAACCATTAGAAATCAATAAAAGGTACTAACACTAATCGAAACGGAATGACATGCATGCTGGATATCTCTAGGTAGGTAACTAATAACTAACATTGATATCACAATCACATATTTTTTCTATACATAAATCTATGTTGGTCAAAATAGAAATTCACTTTCTGTTGTACATATACAAAAAATTTTACTAAATATGGTTCTCTTTTACTACATTGACTTGCACCTATCCCCTGAGTGTGACAGAGTTTAATAGTTATTTGTTTATTATTCGGTCAACACAAATGCAGGTCAAATCTAATTTTTGTCGCATATACTCCACCTGAAAATTGTAAATCTCAACTTGAGATTTTTGTATAAGAATATCCGAGAGAATTTCAAACCACATGCATTTGAGTGCGAGAAGTTTTGGGTACAAAGTTGGGCAAGTAACAATATTAATAGAATCGGTAACTTCGAAGAAATGGACAAGTGAAGTAGCTCCAAATGAGTAAAAATATATTATTATTACATGAGAGCGTATCGAGGTTCACTTAATAACGTTACTAGTTTCTGTAAAGAAGATCGTTAAAAGAGTGGATAACCAGAAAGTACGAAGGACCCTAACATTTGCAAAGTTGTGCATTGGGCAGGTTATGATGTGAAGCTGAAACAGGAACAATTCAAGGATGGAACCCTGGCTGACACATATTTTTTTTGCATGGCGTAGATCAGAAGATGCCTGATGATTGATGATTGTTTTATATCCCCGAACACTCAGGATGTTTATTCTGAATCCTTCACTCGAGAAAATCCGTATAGAACTGCAATTCTGTTCCCATCTTGTCTTTCTTGCTTGTTTGAAAAGTTGAACCATTTGCGGATCACCCATATCAATAACGGGGCGCACATTTTAAGAATACTTAATGAAATACTGTTGAGAAAAAGCGATTTTATTTCCATAAAATCATATTAGACAAAAAACCCTTACCAGAAACACAATAAATATTTTTAGAAGAATCAGTAGTCAATCTTTCTGATGTTACAAAGATATACTTTTAACACAGTTTCCTTTTTTTTCCCTTCTCTTTTGTCTTGGAAAAACGGTTTATTTCCATGATTTGCAAATTTTTGTGACAACAAAATTTGATATATTGAAGAAAGAATAACCTCTAGACTAACCTCCATATATAATAGTTATTTTTGGGAAAGAAAGTTTTTGGCTTTCTACTACTCCATCTTGATACAAAAAAAAAGAGGATAAGGGAATCTTCCTCTTTTTTTTGTATCAAGATGGAGTAGTAGAAAGCCAAAAACTTTCTTTCCCAAAAATTAATCACTCCTAAAAAATAATAGTTATATATTTCAAATAGTTCAAACAGAAAGAATAGAACAACAACGAATCTGGTGAATTTTCTTGTTACATGATTTTTAATGATTTTTGTTCAAAATATAAAAAAATGTTTTTGAATAATTGATTCAACGATATACCGACAGGATGGAGTATATGAAATAACAATCTACTTTATCAAAACTCGGCTGTTGAGTAGCCGAAGAGTCGTAACTAGAAATAAAATTTCATTTTCGTCAATGTTGTATAAGAATAGGAATGGTTTTTCACATAAAAATATCAGCCACAACCATAATGCCTTCCTCATTGGCTTGATATAATCTCAATTCAAAATTAGACATAAATTAAATAAATAACTATACAAACACAGCAAATATACATCACATTTATTGAACAGTAATTGATGAAATATCAAAATAAATATCTGAAAAATTTTATTTTAAAAAATTATTCAGAATTGATTCTTATATATCTATATATGAAGGAAGATAAAGATTAATGTGATTGTCGCAACATGTATCTCACTACGGAAATATATAAGATCTACTCATATAAATTCATATATACGAAAGAGATCCTTTAACGAG
The DNA here is from genome assembly GCA_015342065.1 of Leptinotarsa undecemlineata. NCBI lineage: Eukaryota > Metazoa > Arthropoda > Insecta > Coleoptera > Chrysomelidae > Leptinotarsa > Leptinotarsa undecemlineata. The sequence continues at coordinate 2,365 of WOGP01008546.1, forward strand.
GCAGAATTCAATAATACTTTTTTGAAGTAAAGACATTTTGAAGTATCATAAAAATTGAAAATTTTCGTATCAGACTATTTTTACACATCTCCCATGTCACTTTCAGTCAAAGCCGATTGCGAAAATAATAACTAACCTGATTTAATACAGCTTGGTCAACTGTCAACAACTATTAATCAAATATGCTGACCGAACCCCTAAAAAATGTTGAACTGAGAAAGCTCAACTTTTCCAACTCTCAAGTTTGATAAAGCATTACTTGAATTCGAGAAACACCTACAGTTGTGTATATTTTTTGGGACTATCTGTATATATCTCAGCGTAATCACAACCGAACATCCTGTAAATATTTCATTATTTAAATAAGCATATTTCTCAATTTACTAATAGGTGATTATTATTTTCGCAAACAAGTTGAGAATATTTTGACATACAGAATATAAAAAGGTGCAATATTGAATACATTGTGACCTACTTATGAATATATTTTTATTGCTTTTTTATTTCAAAAATGCCGTCTGAATGGTAATGAGTAAGTGTATGAAACAAAGTTCAGTAAAATTTCTTTATAAGTATTAAAGCTTGCATGGATTCAAAGGTAAAAAGTCTCACTACAAATATTGATAGGGTTTATTATAAAAACTGTATTTCCTCTTATGATAATTTAAGTTAAAGCTTGTGAAAGTTTCATTAAGTCTAGTACTCCAAAGATTGTTCTAAATATATTTTTCTTAAAGACACAAAAATCGTCCTGTCTAGTTAATATACATGAACAATATCGTACAGGATATTTGAATTTGATACTGTCATGACTAATATTGCTAAGTAGGTGATTCCAACTGTTGTACATTTCGCACAAGTAGCAATGAATGTTCATATCGGAGTGCCAACTATGAGCGACTCATATTAAGAACGATTTAGCACCCTACGATTGTCGGTCTTCGGTCTTACTATGATACCCAATTAGTTTTCGAAAAGGACCAGCTACACTATAGATAAAAAATGAAAATTTAGTGTGAACAGAAATTAGAGTATTGAAATCATCGAACAAGTGTGTTTTTATCCACTTATCAATTTGAAAAATTGTCCTATTTATGTTTGATGGTAATGATAATGATTAATTTCTCTGTATTTTGAACTTATATATTTAAATTTATGAAATTCGTTGACTGTAATCAATGTAACCATGGATTTTTCCTTTTTTGGTAATTTATTTTTATTTTGTTCGAGTTTCAAATAAAGTATTTATTAATCACTTTTTAATTATTCATCTACTTCAATTTATTTACTCAGTATTTGAGAATAAATTTTTTTTAATAAAAATTACTTTTCTAAGAGGTACTTTAGAGAGTAGTTGATTGATTTAGGACATTTACTTATTAGGTTTCAGGCGTGACAAACCCCTCATTTTGACAGGCATGACAAACCTCTCATTTTGACAGGCGTGAGAAACCCCTCATTTTGACAGGCGTGACAAACCCCTCATTTTGAAAGGCGTGACAAACCCCTTTTTTGTTTTAAATAAAATTCAAGTGATAATGTATGCACAGAAATTGTTCAGTACATTGCATGTATTGAAAATGGACAAAAAGCTTTAAGGTATAGAGCTTTTTAGAAGTGGACAGAGGACCATAACAGTTTTCAGATTTTTATTAAGAATAACTAACATATCTAATTAAAAAAAGCCCCAAATCCTGAAATTACAGAAAACATAAAATTAATAAATTATCAAATGAGTGAAAGTAATGAGAACACGATGGATACAGTCATCTCAGTACCATGACAGATGCTCAGTTTTTAATTATTCACCTTTTATTATTAATTTTTTGATTCCTTTCAATTTTTAGCATAGTTTCTTCTTCTTCTTAATTTTAGTCCAAGCTTCCAGATTTGGCGCTATTATGACCAGTGCTCTTTTTATTAAAGTAATAACTATAATGAAAACTTTGTCCAGGTTGACATAGTTTCAATTCGACTTTGAAATTGGAATGTATAAACATCCAATATTCAGCAAGTCACTTCGACTTTTATTTTCGAAGCACATTCTGACAAATAAATTGATGTCAGGAGCATTATTATTTTCAAACTGGATCCGGAAGGGTAGGTATTCAGAGCACAAGCTTATCTCTTCGAAATCATCTCACAGTACAGCAAGCACTGGATGCATTGGATCGACAAGATTTTCCGACAAAAAAAAAGTTGAGTTTTAGAGCAATAGTAACTGAAAATCTACCTATTGAGAGTGTAGAAAAAAGCACTTTCAAAACCTAGCGGTTATGCCCCATGTTTGATGAGAAATCTTGTGAAACTACCTTATATTTTCAGAAAATTGAGAGGTTATGTAAAAGGTGAGATTATTGTTTATGACAGAAAATCAATAGGAAATCAAATAATAAATTATATACAGACTGATGAATTGCAAAAAAAAAACCAGAATAATTAGAAAATATATATAACATATATATAAAAATGACTTTTGTTGAATATATATAACATATTCAGAAAATGCCATCATTCGATTCAATCTATCATTTTTGTAATTCCCAACATTTTATTTCTTTCAACTTTGTCGCTAAGCATATTTCTTTTTTGGTGTCATCATATAGACTAGTTTCAAGTTGACTACAGAATAATCACTTTTAAATCGAATGTTCTGCAAAAAGGTTGTTTTGGCTAGTATGGAGCCAATATAAGAGTTTCATAAATCTTCATATGTAAGTTCTGGGAGCCTTAAGAAAGATCAAAAGTAATTGTAAAAATTGCAAAAAAAATTATGTTGGAAAAATAGGATGATTTATGAAAACTCGTATCTAGCATCAAAAAGAAGGCTAAAATAGTCTAGAACAGTTGAAATGTTCTGTGTCAAAGAAGGGGTAAAAAAGAGAGCATAATCAGTTAGCATACCCCGCGAAGAACAACCCTCAGAAACTTGAGCGAGCTATAGGTACAAAGTATTGGATTTGCAATTCTGAAGATATTACAACGAATCATAAATGACGAACTGTAAATATAGAATATAGGTTTAGTTTGGTATCAGATTATAATTATACCACGTATTAGATAGTCTGGCATATTTAGGCAAATCCGTTCAAACTTTTGCCTATTTCTCTAATAATATGTGAATATGAATGGAAATATTCTAAAGAGGGATATATACATGTTCGATATGTGTAGTACATACGATGCATGTACATTTATGAATATAACATTTGACAATTTTCTCCATAAGGAACAATATAACAATTTTGATTTTTGTAAAAAGCAATAATGAAAAAGTTATTATTTCATGATCCACTGAACTATTTCATTACAACATGGCGCAGTCGGGAAAGTAGATGCTGCAAATAAATTACGGTGAAAGTAGTGAAAAAGCAGAAAATGATTTGAACAATACCAGGAAAAGGTGAACTAGACGATCTGATGTCAAAATGGCTGTCAATAAGTAGGTACTCAAAATTTTAATATTCAACATAAATGAGACAAATTCTTTTGAAATCGAGAGATAAAAACATTCTAAACTTTGGCAATATACAATAAATATAGGTACTTCAGATTACAAGAAAATACAAAATTTGCTTTTCAATTTGTCTGATTTTCCATTGCAATGGGGTGATCCGAAAATTAATAAGATGAAATTATTTTTTGTGGTCAAATTCGAAAAACTCATTGATATGTATATTTCATGGAGATAATATAACTAGATGAGACGAAGCTTTACCTTATAGACTTTAACAAGAGACTTTCCTACATTACTTCTGATGAAAAACAACATTTGTTGTATTGACTGATTAAAATTGATCTGAGAAGTTAGCTATCACTCATATAACTGCAGAACTTTTTTTTTAATATCCTCAAACAATTGCAAGAATAATAAATCAAGAATGCAATTACTATAACTGTTAAAAAATTCAATTAAATATATTGCAACAAATTGAAAATTTGGTTTTCAATTTGTCGGTTATCACATTGCAATGGTATGATAAGAAAAACAATGAATCAAATTTATTAATAACTTGGAAAAACGATGAAACAATATCACTAAATGAGATGAAGCTTTATCTAACAAGATACTTTTCTGTATTACTGCATTACTATATGTAAAACGTTTGTTGTATTTGGCTAATGAAAACTTATCTGAGGAGTTAGCTATAGTAGCTAACAATAATGTTATAAAAATGATAAATTGAAAATGAAAAAGTTTGAAGTATGAAAGAAATATTCCAGACTTTGGGGATCCTACATACCTCAACAAGAAGGGGGATAAAGGAGTGTTAAGTTGCAGATGGAAAAATAATTTTGAAAAAATTCAATTTCTATCAATATATTGTAAATACTTGATAAATGAATAAATTTGAAATGAAAAAAAAAATGGGTCTAGTGTTGGTAAAAGTGAAGGAATTGCAGATTATTGGAACAGAAAGGTCAGTTAACGTATCTTGCACTGAAGATAAATGAATTTAAGTCAAAGTTGATTTGTTGTAGCCACCTTTCCAATTAAATTTGATTTTGGACTGAAATATGTTATGAGTTTTTGTAAAATTTTTACTAAAAACTACGGTTCTTTATCAAACTACGAACTACTAACGTCACTGATGGTCATTTTAAGTTTTTTATAGCAGTTCTAAATCAGTCCCTGTTAAGAAATCATTGGTTACTTTTCATTTTTGTCAGAAATGAACAATATAAAATTCAATTCATTTGTATGTTAATTGTTACATGTATTACAAAGTTCTTACAGATGGAGGTTTATTTATTATCACACAAGGAAACATAAAAAATTGTTAAACCTTCTGATTTCCTCGAATGAAGCTAGTCATTTTGATAGTTTTGTTGAACAAATGGTAAAACTAGTGTATTATCTCAGTTCGGACTTCCATTGTCTAATATAATATGAATTGATTTGAAATTTTGTTTTTAGCTTGTATGTTAATCCTTTTAATTTCAGATTTTTTGTGTTTAGTAAAATTGTTATTTTCGTTAATTCTTTTTATTTTTTTCAGGGATTTCAAATCAATTTATATTATATTAGACAATGGAAGTCCGAACTGATGTAATACACCACGAAACATTGTCAACCACCTTCAAACAAACGGTAAAACTAGTGTAATTTCACCCGCTGCTTATGAATCTGAGATTGAACTTTAAACTATTTTTATGTAGACCAAAGTTGGTAAAATTACGAATGACAACATCTTTCAAAAATTTGATTTTTTATATCACCAGCTTATATTAGGAATTAAGAAATAAACCATCAATATCAATGAAAAAGTCAAAATAAAATTTGAATATTGATAATATCCATATTATTTACCAGAGAAATTACAGACCAGAACGAAAAAATTATAGTTACATATAGTATAGTTACATAAAATGTGAGTAACAAAAATAATTTCCGAATCTAGGTCGAAGTATCCAACCAAATGCTATTTATGAACAACAAAAGGGGTTCTGATGAACCTGGTGACAGATTTATCTGAATACATGAACCTGCAGTTCAATTCACTTTATATCTTGAATGATTGTTCGATAAATATAGAAAATGTAAAAAAATATGTAACTTCCTGGTGTTAACTTGCTGACGAAGTCCTTTAGAAATTATCAAGCCACTGTAGAAAACATTAACATTATTAGTGCTCAAACTAGCAAGCCCTACCAACCTTGAATACTTGTCAACATCCCCAAAAAGAGCTATATTAGTATCGAGTGAGATCTGGTTATAGGCTACAGAAATACCTAAAAATTTTATGAAGCACTGTTTGGAACCTTTGGTGTAGTAATAAATATTACTGGAGTTTTTTCCCAACACCAAATCGTTATTTTCAACACCTCGACACGTGTTTCGATCACCAAGTGAAGTTTAATCTTCCTCTTGAAGATGATCACTTGTGAAATTGAAACTCGTAGAAATTTGTCATTAGGGGGTTCAGTACTTCTGCAAGGAGAATTGAAACTTGGTATAGCTATGTCGTTTGTCATGCAAATTTCCAACCCTTTAATGAAATCGATCAATAATACCCTTTTAAGAGCGCCAAAACTGCTCTCAGTTATAGTTTACATCGCTAACTTGATTGCTAATCAAGAGAAACAATAAAACCTCTTGAAATCTAGTTGTGTAACAAATTCAAAGTTTGGAGTCCTTTTAAAGAATTTGAACAATATCCCCCGCTATTAGAAACTTTATTTGAATGATTTAGCTCCAAAACAAGCACTTTTCCCAGTCACCCGAAATGCAATACCCTTCCCGAGGTGCTTTTCAGCAACCAAGTTAGCGTCTTCAGGAGATGAAGCTATCATCGTGAATATTCATTCTTCACCGGAAATAAACTGCAAAACCCGCCTGGTGCTCTAACTAAAAAAAATCATGCCTCATTCGATCAAATACGTGGGAACTTTATTTTCATTCTGAAAGAAACTCATCAAACTCTATTTTGCCACACAGGTGCTTTGACTTTTATGCTACAGTTGATTATCATGATTTTTCCAAAAACCAGAGTGAAAAGTAAATAGTTGCAACTATTAAGTATTGACTTCAGAATTTCGATCAACGAAAAAGAATACATGAGTAAACCAATCATTTTCAATGAACAACCCCAATACCAAAAATTTACCCCACACTCCTCTTTAAACGTAGGCGGGTTGTGGTTTAAAGAAGGGGTATGAAAATGGACAGGGACAGAACAGCCAGCAACGCCATCCAAGGTAGGTCATTACCCTGGTGGACATTAAATAGTGCCACTAAGACCTCCTCGGTTCTAACTTTTGCGACATACTCGTTAGCACCCTTTGATTATCTATAGTTCGCAGGCAGGAAATATACGATTTGACCTCTCCTTCGCTCTTTGGTGATGGTGGGTCCAAAACTGCAACAAAAAGGAATTCATTATATTCCTCTCAAAACAGTAGCTCCTCTTAAAAATTCTTGAAATCTTTTTTTTAGCTTTAGAAGATGCTAGTTCTTACATCCTCAAAATGCAAGTTTTGCTTTTGACTCGATTTGAATTATTTTTTCTTCGTTCCTTTCCATAAAAGATTCCCACAGTTTTTTAAATGAAGATGGAAAAGTAGAAAGCCAAAACATTTCTCTCCCAAAAATTAATACCTCCTAAAAATATACCCCTTTCAATTTATATGATCGTATGCTGCTCTTGCTCTAATATTATTATTATATAAGTAAAGGCGATTACATCTTCCCTTACGGAAATGAAAGGAGTCTCAATCCACAAAAATCCAAGATTGACGCGGCTCCCCAAGACGGTCAGTTGTAAGGCTGAGCTTCGACTTCAACCGCCGAATGTGATTCATCTGTCTTTCACACCAGCTCTCATTGCGAGACAATTAGTCAAAAGCAGAGCTTAAAAACAAAGCATTCGTGATCAAGCACCACATGAAGCTTGACTCTACAACTGGCTTGGAAGCCTCGTGTATCTTTGATTCGTGATATTCGTGGATTGAGTTTCCTTCCATTTCCATAGATGGCGTCTTTATACGGAAAAATGTCATCGCGTTCATTTACTTAGGCTTGTCTTTTAGATATAGTTGAGTTATGAAATGCATTCGTGGTTCAGCATTACTATGGCCAATCGTAGATGGATAATTCAGTTTTTTGTCAACTTTTCTGACTTTATTAAATCCATCATGATGGTTCTATGAGAAAATAATTTCATATGGAAACAGTATATATGCCAATACATATTGCAAGTTAATATTGTTTTTACTAATATCATATTTCGTAAAAAAACAAATGGGTGGACTTACCAAGTATTAGTTTATTCATGGTAGGGGAAGCTTATACCTTGAGCCACCTTGTACCTTGAACCATTGTTAAAATTTCAAAAGTACCGCGTAAATCTCAGTCAATTTTGCTTGACAGTCGATATTATATACCACCAAAGGTGTGCTAGTGACTTCAGTAATCTATGTTAAACGGTTCGTCTTCTGGTCTTGGACCATTGATTTGTATTATTCGTTGGACCATGGTCCAAGGTACAAACCCTGTGTTAATTTGTTTTGTTTCGTTTTTATAATTCTGAGAATTTATTGTTTTGGATGCCGAGAAATAAACAGGGTAAAAAAAGAAATTTCCCTGATCTTCATGCGTTACAAAATGCAAAATGCTTTACAAAATAATAATATTTCATTGCGTACTGCTTCTAAAGACTTTGAAGTGTCCCGATCTACATTAAAAATATATTTCATAAAACTTGATCAAAATGTGCCTAACGAATATTTAAAAATTGTGCTGGCCGAAAATTTTTTTTGGACGCTGAAGAAAAAAGCTTATGCGAATATATTTTTGCAGCATCTCATATGCATTATGGCCTTACTCGTCTAGATCTTCAGATTCCTGCCTATGATCTTGCAAAGATGAACAATAAATCTATTCCTGCTTCCTGAGAAAACAAAAATCGGGCAGGAAAACAGTGGTATTAGGAATTTGTGAAGCGTAGAAAAACAATAAGCTTAAGAAAACCACAAGCGACAAGCTCAGCCCGGTCTACTAGCTTCAACAAACACAATGTTTCTACATTTTTTGAGAAACTTAAGGGGTGTATGAAAAAATACCAGTTTACCGCTGATAAAATCTACAATTTGGATGAAAGCGGAAACACAAACGTTCATATACCAGGTAAATTTTACGTACATACATTCTTGTTTTTGAAATCTTCAGTTTTGTTTTCGATTTCAGATAAGCTTTTAGCCTGTAAAGGAGTGAAGCACAACTTCAGGGGAAAGAGGCATTGATGTTACTCTTATTGCATGCGTAAGTGCCATAGGAAACAGTGTTCCACCCTTATAT
>WOGP01008547.1:0-11161 GCA_015342065.1 Leptinotarsa undecemlineata
GAAATTAAATTTTTCACTATTAAATCGTCGTGTAAAAAAAAGTGTGTACTATACACGGGAAAACGGAAAAAACATTAGATTTTAGCTCTCGAGCTAAATAAATAACTATTGAGTTGATAAACCAGAATTATTTATGAGTAATCAAGTTGTATTGAAACCGTATTGAAATACTATTTGTCAAATATTCTCGAGTACATCATGACAATGTCATAAATTATTGTAACTGTCAACTACCTTTTGAATATTTTTCGTTTTCCCTTCAAGAAAAATGTGATATGTTAGAATCCTACTTGGTTTGCCAGAAAAATAGTGTAAGAGCACTCTTAACACCAAATCAATTCGTTTTTTTGCTGTGCACGGCGTTTTTGCTGTGCTTCATCGTCGATTTAGCAACAATGAAAGAGTTTTTGAAAAGAGGAGAACTAAAAAATGTTTTGTAATATCTGAAGATACACGAATTGACGTTTAAGCCCACTTTGAGGTAAATCCAAATAATTCCTTCTAGAAAAATTGGTGTTCCACCGTCTGTTACTCAACGAATTCTGAAGAATCAAAAGATTTCTGCTTAGGACCAGTGCAAACACTAGAACCTGGTGATCCTGAGATACGATTGGGATTTTGTCGGTGGTTTATGAATAAATGCAGACAATATCCAAACTTCTAACTTCAGTGGCATAAAAAAATGTTCCGAGAGTTGTTATGGAAACATATGAATTGCTACAAATCTGTTCAAAAAACTGTTTTTCCGTTAACCAGCTGTCTCACCCCTACGAACGACAATCCTCAGCAATCGAAACTTGTGCGAGCTAAGGTCCTGTTAAATGGCCTTCTCGTTCATCAGACATGACACCTCTAGATTTTTATTAGTGAGGTTTTGTGAAAAATGAGGTGTACAATATAAAACATAATAATGTAGATGAACTAAAAATTATATTGAAACTATGATTAATAGAATTGATGTTAAAAAATATCATTTTATGAAATATTTTGAGAACCCGACTGTCAATATTTCTTTGTTTGTGACATCCAGTAGGCCATTAAAAATGCTACTAGTTTGCCCATTTAACCGAATTTGTTGCAACAGTAATAACAGAGTTGGAATGGTGCCGACTTAATTTGGAACACCCTATATATTTATACTGTTTCAAAGAAATATTAGTTGTCAGATGTCCCTATGTACTGTGTATGAAAGGTGAAAATAAATTACTTTGACTATGACTATAACTGTGATGTGTTTTTTTTAATTTAGTATCAAACTTCCACAGCATAATATACAAATACAAAAATGTATTGAATTTTAGAGTGATAACAATTACCTTCGATTAGGGGGTGGTAATTAGGGGTAATATTACCAGTTCTATCAAAGAAAAAATTGGGTCAGACATTATTTTCATCAGTTTTCCAAGCTGGGAAATTTCAGAAAAAAAATCACTTCAGAAAGCTTTCATGAGTTTCCCTCAAAATTGCATTGATTTTTGGTAACTTCACGTTGAAACTTTTAATTTTGATGTTTGTATAAAAAAATAATCATCAACGACCTGTTACTATGTTTGTATTGGGTCTACAGTCATACCTAATAGTCCCAACGTTTCCTTGAGATAATTTTTTTCGATGAATTACCTACTCTTTGAGTTATTATGGAAAACCCCCTGTAAACGATGGGTTCATTGATTGAAATACTGACGTTTGTAAAATGTACTGACTCTCAGAAAAAACTTAACCAAAATAAAATTGCTCAGAATCAGCCAAAATACCCTTCTCAGGAATTAATTTCAATATATTTCACTTTCGAGAAGAGGTGTTATCTTCCACTGTAAAAGGTCAACTTTGAAGTTGAGGGTAAATATAGAACCTGAATCTAATTTGTGTGCGAATCGTTATTACTCAAAAATTATACAATATCCAATCATTATTGGACTACTGGATGAACTCTTTAGTTTTTCTTTTTCTTCTTATCTCTATCTTCTCAGATATCTCCAATTTTTTCAGGTGAAAAAGTACTGAGAAATCGAGATTATTCAAGCTGGAAGCACCAACAAATTCTATACTTCATGTTTCGATACGGATCTACATCTTAGCGTCTAGATTCCATACAAAACACATTTCAACTCCAATCACTCGGGAATTCATCTTTCTGCTTGCATCAATTTCAATATTATGACTCGCATGATGGATCAGTCCACGCATCATGCGCAAACAACAATAAATGTTTGCACATAATTTTTTTTCCAAACAGCGATATCGATCCACTGAGAACCCAACGTAGTCTCCTGAGAGTCGTGCAAGTCACTTTCTGCAACCGAAATGTATATGCTCTTCAACAATACTGATTAGTCATGCAGGTGAGCGGAATTATGAAAGGTTCCTGACACCGAAGGAATGGATAACTGACGTGACGTGAAGATATTGATAATGTTGGCCCATATCCATTGGGTTATTGAATCCCTCAGGGAATTGTCAATGAATTGTATTGACATCATTTTTTTCGACTAAATTAAATTTGACATTATTTTGAAGAAAAAGAATGAATTAATCTGTATTTTTTCTCTAATGGATAAACTCAGCAACTAATTTACCACGTTTGTGATGCACTGTTTGAAGCCTTTGGTATAGTAACGAATATTACTGGAGTTCCATCCCGAAACCAAATCATTATTAACGCCTCGACACGTGTTTCAACTACCAAGTGATCATCTTCAAGAAGAAGAAAAAACTGAATTACAGAAGGATATTGAACTGGATATACATACAGTATTGTTCTTATTTATACCTCTGCTAGGAACCAGCGTCCTAATTATCTTAAATTGATTTCACAATGTTGCCCATTGTCTAATAAATATAAATTGATTTGAAATCCTTGAAAGAAATTAAAAAGATTAACCGAAAAATAACAATTTTATTAAACAAAAACTGAAATTGCAAAGAAATAACATACACGCAACATCCAAAAAAAAAACAAAAATTGCAAAGTTAACAACAAGCTGAAAATTAAAAAATACTATTAACCAGAAATGAAACTAGAAATTAAAAGATTCCAAACCATGTTACGTCACGACGTTTCGATTGTTAGTATCCACAATCGTCTTCGGGTGATAACTGGACTTAAAACTCCGTGATCTGACTATTTATAGGTCATTCGAGTGCTTTCACCAATCCCCTCTTTCCCCTCTTTCTCCGCTTCATTGGTTTTAGCGGGAGATGACCGTTTGGCATCCTTATAGGACTAAACTGCAGTAACGTTAGTTACAAATGAAAGTGGTAAAGTAGTAGTGGTAGTAGTAGTAGTATTTATTTTTCTTGTTTAAAAGTATAAAATTATTTTTGACAATATCTTCATACAATAAAAACAAATAAGTCAGAGAAATAAGTCGTAAATAAAAAGAGCATTTTCACATTAGGCTATTACATTATATATGTTTGAAAGTGTATTATTTTTTACATCATTTCATAAAAAAATAGAAAAACGTCAAAAAACGCATTAAAAAAGGGCAGACTCTCTTCTAGTACGTAATAAATATACAAAAAGTTGAACAATACACATTAGTTCCTCATAAATAAAGAGAATGTTTTCACTCTAGACTATTACACTATATATATAAATATATATATTTATAAATAATACTGTAAGTATTCCATGATTTTTGAAAACGGTTCTACATGAGTCTCTTCACCCTATTCCAGCTAAAATTCTGACGGCTCTTTTTTGGAGAATAAACACTCTTTCAGCAGAAAAGTGTTTTATTAGTTTATTACAGAGAGTATCTATGTGAGGAGTCCAAGTAAGTTCATAACCAAGAGTTAGACCTAGCATTTTGGTGGTTGCACAAGATTCAAATTGTCGATCTTCGTTTTTATATATAAAAAAATTTTCTTCAACATAGCTCATTGTGAATTTCATCAGCGTGGTTTTTGATATGTTGAGTTCAAGGTGATTATTTTTTGCCCATGTTTGCACCTTTTCATACACAGTTTGGGTACGATCTACTAAATTTGATACATCTTGTGCTTTGATGATAAAGCTTGTGTCATCCGCATATATTATTACTTGAACTGTCGTCATATCATGAAAATAACTCTTCAAATCACTTGCATATATCAGGAATAGTAAAGGCCCAAGAATTGAACCCTGAGGTACCTCATGTTTGATATTAGCCAAATTGCTAGCTTTATCACCAATCTTGACGCTCTGAACTCTGTTTTCTAAATAAGACCTCATCAAATTCAAGGCAACACCCCTTACACCATATCTTTGCAATTTCCGTAGTAGCAGATCGTGGTTCACATAATCAAAGGCTTTTGAAAAGTCTATGAACAAACCGCAAATACTTAAACGTAGAAAGTTTCAATTCTCTTTTCTTCATTATGGTTTCCTACCATGTAGTAACTGTTATATCCATCAATTTATCATTTTTAAAACTCTTTGTCTATTTATTTTCGTTTCTCTGATTCATTTTAAATTATCGGCATATTGATTGAGTTTTTTTTTGTTACTATTCCAACTGTATGATGTTTTCAATACATATTTTGGTGAATATTCTGAATTGTATTCTTAGGCTACTTGCTTTCAATCATTGAAAAAGAATAAAATTCAGCTATGATTGATAAAGGAATACATAAAACACACATTTGAATGGTTGTATGAATGATCTTCAGTTTTAAATTAATCAACTAAGTAGTAAGCTAGCATCAAAACCAATTAAAATTTTCAAATGTACTTTTCACAACTATTTTCACAGAAATAGGATTGTTTGAATTCACTCCTTTGAAATACATTTGTTTGAACAGTGTAATATTTACACTGTTTAAATATTAGAATTGATTTTAATGAATTGATTTGTTTCAATGCATTCATTTATTTCATTATTATTAACCGAATTGGAAGTTCACAAAGATCTGATCCATTCAATTGATCTACTCCCTCATAATTTTTGTATTCAATGTGAAAAACAAAAAAAATTACTCCATTTCCAGAAATAATTTGTTTTCTTAGAATTCGGTTTGATTGTATTAAGATTTGGTCTGGGAAAGGTATATTCTGAAACCATAATTATAAAAATAGTACAAATACAAATCAGAGCACAGGTCCCACTATTTTTGCAACAGAATTTCTGCAACAATTTAAATTGTCATGAAGGTGATAATGTTTCGTTGAAGTTGTTACTCTAGCGCTGAACTTATTTTTTTGAGGGCAGTTGAATCCAGCAATGCATTAACGGTTCAGTCTAGTACCACTGATGAGACCTGTGACGGGTCAAAACGGCGCCGTTTGGTGTTGAATCATAAATGCTTTGTGCTTGGCTCTGGCAAAAAATGAATTCTTTGTTATACTGGAAATAAACTGTTGAAGATGACCCTTTGAAATGAACAAGTTTCAAACAACAAAAATTAAATATCTGATCACATTTTTCACCCAAACAAAGGATCCCAGATCCACACATAATTGCGCAATCGAACATTCCCATCATTTCTCGTCTGAACTCCGACTACAGAGCAAAAATCCATCCCTCTTACAATTAATAAATTCCAATAAAAAACTTCATACATATATCCACTTCTTTCCTGAAAGCGATCAAGCTCTCTCATCTCACGGGACGCACATGATGACGGGCCTCGCTAAAGAGCATTTCCCCTCTCCCTCACTCCCAAGGGACCGGCACCGAGATGCGTGAGAGAAAGGTAAAACAGCCCGATAAGTGGCAACCGACCAAAGTGGGAGGAGCCAAGAATCCTCCAACTCCAAACCTTCAAACAGCCTCCAGTCTCAGTGAACCCATCAGAGAGAGTAGTTATTTTGCAGTGACAGATAAAGAAACTCTAATTTCGTTGAATGACAAGTGTTTTTTCCGACTGCACACTGGTTGTTTGTTGTTTTCACGGTGTTGGTAGTGGTTCAGTTAATTTTGTGCTCAAAAAGGATAATTACGCCTCGTGGATTCCTGTAACGTTGAATTGCATGCTTGATTTCGATAAACACTACAATAGGTCTAACTCCAATTCGTAGATAACAAACAATAACTAATCTAAGTACGTAAACGTGTAACATTTACCTCGTGCTAGCCTTTCCCACTCAGGCGCCAGTCGGTCGTCATCCATCATGGTGCGTGACGTCACAAGTTTCTATTGGAGCGCCAGTAATCACGTGGTGGGTTAAAACGCCGCGGTGGGCGTAAACAAGTGTGAGCGCGAGAGAGAGCCTTCTGTAGTAGGGGAACAGAAAAAAGAACTTCTATGCAATGAGGTAGTGCGTTAGAAGTCCCCACCGTAAACTCTGGCAACTTCAGAGCTTTTGCGTTAGAGCTTTAGAAAAATTAATGATCATGAGTTCGTTTTTGATGAACCCCGTTTCTGGAGCTCTCCCGTCGAGCTATCAGCAAGCTCAGCATATATCAGCCGGTGTCGTAGTTGACCCTAAATTTCCCCCTAGTGAGGAGTACAGTCAGAACAGTTACATCCCGTCGCCGACTGAGAATTTTTTCGGGAACCACCACCTCAGTCAGCCGCAGCACCACTTGCAATATGGTTACCACAACCACCACCAAACGACTTCCTACGGTTCCGGAGGAATGCCCTTATCGAACCAGTACGGAACTTATGGTAACTACTATCACCATCAGCTGCATCATGCACCGCCCTTGCATTCCCACCAAATCCGCCCGTCTATTCAGATCCACGAGTCGCAACCCCTGGTCAACTGCGAATCCTTACCAAACAGTCACAATCAAAACAGTTCGTCCAATATTTTGCAAAACATTGCAGTCATCGCGCCTTCTGTTTCTCAACCAAGTGATGTGAACTCTAGTGTGTGTAGTCCTGCTTCTGTTGGTCATGGACAGGAATCCAGAGGGTCTCCTCCAGGACATTCACTGCAGGAGTTAGGACTCAGGTTAGAAGATAGTGTTTCTGATGGACCCGATGATCTGGACGATCAGGGTAGCTCAACAAACAATGACGAAGATGACGATGACGATGAAAATGGTGATAGGCCGATTTATCCTTGGATGAAAAAGGTCCATGTTGCGGGAGCTTGTAAGTTTGTTTGTTGAATTACTTTGTTTCTTGATGTTGCTCGGGAATTTGTTGATAAGTGAAAGAAATAAACGTATTGCATTGAAATTTTGGAAAGTATCTGGGTACGATGAAAAACCTCCTACTGTATATCCATCAGTACATATTCAGTGAGGACTGTTTAATACAAAATATGGAGATCACCAATTTGTAGTATTACAAAATCTTGTTAATTATCTAAAATGTCTACTAGCTTTTGAAGATGTTCAAATTGAAATTGAACCACTAAGTACTTTTCCAAATTCAGTAATCTCTCTGAAAATTTTGTTATTTGGTATGGGAAACATGGAATCCTTTCATTTACTAGGTATAATTTTTTATACGATTGAAAAAAGTTATAATGGCATAAAAACAACCCTGTTCAATTTTTTGTACAACTGAATATTCACTTTGAATGATTCAATCCACTTATATATTTACTTTACAACTTTATATTTGTACTGGTGTTTGAGAAGTGTTTTTGATGAATTCAACTCTTGATGAGTTGAATAAATTACTCTCCAGACACTCCGATGCTGATAATTATAACTATCCAAGATATTGAACTGATCAACAGCAATATTGGGATCTTAATGGAATCTATAACTGAGATATACTAATAAGAAAAGATGTAAAAAAGTCTGTTGAAATCGTTCACCAACTGTCTCCCTTCTATGAACGACAACCCTCAGAAGTTGTAACTTGAGCTGGCTGAGGATTAACGAGGTCTTTACTCTAACGGTGCGGTTCTCAGCGAAAAATTATATTGCAATGCGTATCTAAGAATAATTGATATCATTTTGAAGCGTCAATTAGACAAAATGGAACAATAGGTATTTGAGAGTTATTTTGAATAAGACTATATTTACAAAAGTAAAGTGGATGCAGGAGTCTTTTGAAATTTTCAGTGAGAGACGGAGAATATATCTAAACGCGTTCATATTTTCATATAGAGTCATAAATGGCAAGCTTTCTGAAAATCCCCAAAAATAAAATATAGTTCTGAAATATTAGCCATACATATAATACAAGAAATTCAAATGATATCTAATTGAAGAAATATAACATAAGTTTTGAACAAAAACAATTGTTTCATAGAGTTTGCAAAATTATAACGAGTGGCTTTTAGAAATGAAAAATACCGGAAATTTTGTAAAATTTATAACATTGATAACATTGATTTCTGAGTAATAATTTGATAACTTCAATAAAATATGCATTCTCGTTTTTTTTATTATATCGACAGAGTTTACTTAAAGATAATATAATTATTCAATTCATTAACCAGTTATAATGATCTGTTTGTATTGTGTTATTTGGTATTTGTATTTAGTAGCTTCATGGCTGAATGAACTTATCATCATTATTATTATGAAGACAGCTTGAAATTTCGGTAACAATCAAATTAATTAATCCCAAGAAAGTATTATCATTATTGTTACTAAAAATAAAATAAATATATTATATTTTTTATTATTTTTCAATTGATTTGTAACCGTTTTTGAGATGACTCAATTCACCAAGCTATTCGATAATTTTCTCTCTTATTCGTTCCTTTAATGATTTCTCTAACCTAAAATATTCAAGGTCAAAATAATTTGAAGAATATAGTTTGCTGATGATTTTTGATATATAGAAATCTTGAACATAATGAAATTTGTACATTTTACTGGCTTACAACATTCATTCAAGAATCGGAACCAAAATAAAGTATTCATGTTATGCAATATGTTCGATGAGTAACCCTGGGGATATGAAAATAGGACAAAACGCAGTTTTTCAAATGAAACACCCTGTACTTTGGAATAGCTTTGAAATTCTGAGATGATCTTCACTCATTTTCATGCAACTTCTCTATATCAAAAATCAACCGTTCTCCAGTTATTTCAGTTTTTATTGAAAAATAAAACTTGCGCATGTCCACCATGTAACTACCGGCTACGAAGTCTTCATTGCGAACAGTTATAGAAAGTTTATTATAGGTATTATTATAATTTGACGTCATGATTTTTATTGAAAACAGGATTTCAGATGAATAGATAACAACTGAGTTGTTACCAACTTCTGGTATAGCCGAAAGTGTTGAAACAACCTTATTTTAATTCGATAAGGCATATTGAAAGACCTATAATTGCCAATTTTCAGGTTATTAATATTATTATTTCCCAAAATACGGCTAACCGACGGATGTCGCGCTGGACCCTTTATATTTATACAGGGTACAGTGCCAATGATTTGTTATTAGTATCTATTGACAGAAGTCCAATAAAACAAAATTTCTTTTTACGGAATAATTAAGGAAAAAAGTAACAAGTGAATAACCACATCATTTCATCATAATAAACAAAATTATACTAAAATATTTCAAGAAGAGAGTGATACTCCGTATTCTCAGAAATAATTATACTTACCCAATTTATTTCTACCCAATTTATTTCTACAAAATAAGTAATTTTGATTAGTTCAGTAGGATCAATTATTAAAATTTTATTATTATTATTTTTTCAATAATTAATAATATTACAATACCTGCCACGAATTCAGTCAGTAAAAGAATATGAAGACGGATATATTCTTCATCAAATAAATTTTGAAAATATATGTAAGTGACATTTGTTCATAAAAAATATTAGGTAAGTGAATTTTGAATGTGTCAATATGATAGTTACTTATCAATAGGTAAGAATATACATTGGGGAATTTATTATAACTTTCTACAAATAGTATTCAATTTATGATACCTTATCAGTAAATGTGAAAAATGGTTCCCTTGAAGACACGTGTACTGAACAATCACTTATCAAAGAATTTTTTACACGAGTAAGCGTTACTACTGCCATAACAAATTGATAATTTGATTTCTAGAAATCAAAGGTGGAAACTATCAAGGCTAGATACGCATAGGTAGATGCATAATAAAATACTCTTTGAGCCCCATAGTAATTTTTTAATATAACATTTTTAACAATATATTCATGGAAAGGCATACTGAATGCAATAACGCTGAAAACAAATTTTATTAGGGAAACTGTAGGAAACAACCTTCTCGAAATAGCTATTATCATATAAATATTGAATTACATGAAAGAAAATTTACTTTTCTTTAATCCCCAGCCATAGGAATCTTGTTTAAATTGAAAAGGTATATTTTAGGAGAAATTGATTTTTGGGAAAGAAACGTCTTGGCTTTTATATTGTACTTTTGTATTGAAAAAATTAGTAGGTGTTTTGTTTGAATATGCTTCACTTATCTTTTTTCTATAAAACCTACATTTAGCTTTGGATAACAGAATACGTCTGGATGATTGTAGATTTGGAAAGAGCTGATTCAACGTCGCTTTAATTAAAGTCCTTCCTTCCTTTCCTCAAAGCCAGAAACAATATGAGAAAAAAATTTGTGTCTAACAATGCAACATTTCATCCCAAATTTACCATTTTCACATTCCAAGATGTTACATTTTCTATAAAGTTGCCTAAAATGCCGCCGTCTGTTGGGAAGCCCATTGTTTGTACACCATCGTCTATATCAACATAATCTTCAAAGGACCCATCATCGCTTTCCATTGCTGTTGCGTATATGGTTCTAACTTGTTTCAGTTCAGAAAGTGAAAAATAATTTTTTTCATCCCAGTTATACTGCATTAATTTATCTTCAGCATAATCTGCCTCACCTAAATAATTGCTGTTTGTTTGTTGTTTTATATCAAGATTCCAGGATTTGTAAAGATCCCTGGTCGCATCAAGTAACGACACATTCACAAGAGTTGATTTTTCCATATTGGCCAATACTTCCATCACGATTCGTTTTCTATGATACTGTTTAAGATATTCAATAATCCGTTGGTATAGTGGTTGAAGAACAGATGTCATATTAGGGGGAAATATTTAAATTTAATGTTTTTTAGTCTAGTTTATAATTCCTAGGATGTACGTTCAATTGTCCGATAACAGTAGCATTTTCCCATTTTGAGCAGCATAGATGTCACCTATAGTTTGTTCAGTATTATCTGAGAGTAAAAAAATTTCAAGAATGCAAACATGTCGCTACATCAAAGAAAGCAACATAGTCGTCTCAAGCAAATAGCACTGCAATTCACCCACAAAATCATTGAGATAT
>WOGP01008548.1:0-11161 GCA_015342065.1 Leptinotarsa undecemlineata
ATCAATAGTAACCAAGTACCATTTGAAATTTTTTTATATTCTCAAAAAAATAATATAATCTCCAAATAAGTGATGAAAAACTAAGGCTAAGATTGACTTGAATAATGAAAAAATGATGTAATTCAAATTGCATTTGTATCATTTTCAAATCAAAGATGAGTATTTCAATCTCTCCAATGCCACACCCTATATTCAGTTGGGAAAATGCTGTACAAAAACACTATCTTGTATCAAATCTAATAACTACAAGTTCCACACTGAAATCCCTATTATAGTTTATTCTTACCTATACCACAACATTACCACTAACACTACTATCCACTCCAGTACAATACTATTCTACTAGCACAGACACACATACAAAACTACCACTACTCAAAAACTTCATTTCCACCTGCCCCCTTATCTATCACATATTCCACAACTTACATTAAATACACAGTCAAGTATGAGATATGTTGAGTTCAGCCACAACATGAGACATATTACAGTGATAAAAAGATAATGACCTGATATACACGACGGTATCCAGGCCGGGTGGTTCGGATAACCACGTAAAGGGGGTCATGTATGTGAAGCAATGAAGGATGGTAGCACTGTTTCTATCAAGACTGCTGCGCTCCTCCACTAAAGCTCCTGTTAACAGTTCAACTGTTGACAGGAGTCCTATTCGTTCCTGAGGAGAGCAGGCAGAGAGAGAGAGATTTCAGGAAGATTCACCACCATGCATAAAATGGTTAAGTGAAGATCGTTGACAATCAATGAAGTAAAAGTGAATGAAAAGGATTTTCAAAGCATTGCTTTTTGTCGAAATGAATACTGTTGTAACCAAAACTTGGCTCAATAAACGTTATTCGGACTTTGCACACCAGGAAAATCAACTGATGAGAAGTGGTTTGCGAAATGTAAACGAGGTCAAATGAGTACTGTATACGTTAATGTGAAAATAAGCAATATCACCTTTAAAAAAGAAAGACATAAAATTGCTATGAAGAATGAACGATATTCATCGGTAACAACACAGAAGGGAGCAGTAGCTGTTGCAATAAAGTGTCTTTCAAAAATTTTGGAAAGTGCAGATATTGGAAATATAACCTCTGAGAATGAAAATATATCTCATCCTAACACGTTCACTCTACACGTCAAAATATTTTACATCTTATAGAAGAAGAATTCACACTAAGGCCACCCAACAAATAAGAAAACAACGAACACAATTACATGTTCACCAAATATAACACATTTTCAAAGGGAAATAATCATAATACGTTACTTTAATAGGGAACCGCGATACCCGGCACATCTACGTCTACACCGGGTTCTCCTTCAACCGGCTCCTCAAATTCAATTTACTCCACGAATCCAACAATTCCCACGTCTACGTCTAGCACAACGACTATAACTGAAACATCATCAGATTCCAGTGTTTCCACGAATTCAACAATTTCCACGACTACACCTAAAACTCCTTCAACCAGCTCCTCAAATCCAACTGGTTTCACGAATCCAACAATTCCCACGTCTTCGTCTAGCGCAACGACTATAACTGAAACATCATCAAATTCCAGTGTTTCCACGAATTCAACAATTTCCACGACTGCACCTAAAACTCCTTCAACCAGCTCCTCAAATCCAACTGGTTCCACGAATCCAACAATTCCCACGTCTTCGTCTAGCGCAACGACTATAACTGAAACATCATCATATTCCAGTATTTCCACAAAACCAGCAGTTCCCACGACTACACCTAAAACTCCTTCAACCAGCTCCTCAAATCCAACTGGTTCCACGAATCCAACAAGTCCCACGTCTACTATGACTTCAATCAGTCCCGCTGATTCCATCACATCAACAACTACTAAAAAAGGTACTACTACCCACAAAACTACCTCAACGTCGCGAAGCACAAGTTTCATTACAGTTATTCCTACTAAACCAGTGGTAAGTATCGAAATCATATAACATTATCTGTCAGATGTGTGCTTGTCTTGTAGCTGGTAATAAATACCTATTATTTAATGTGCCGGAATTGGTCGATACTTCTCGAAAACCCAGAACAACGTATTTACCCCTATTTTGTGTTTGTTATACATTCAATTGTTAGTGAGGTTAGACATTTGTAAATCGCGATGAAGGTATAGTTTATTTGTAGCAGATACTTCTAAAGATGAAACAATTGAAAAACCTATTCCGTTACAGCCGAAAATATAACAAAGAATTTTAAATAAAACTCAACGGTATAACACAAGTAACCATATTAAGTATTCGGAATAGTGGTCTAGCAGCCATTTTCTCCAAATATAGTATGGCGGCACTATCATCGATCATCTATGGAAAGATTAATGTATCTATATAGTGAAAAACGAGAAACAATGTTTTGAAGAAAAATGTCAAGACATGATGTTTCTCACCAATTCACGTTTCTCTTTCTTCTAATGACACTTTTTACTTAATTTATTCAGAAAATCTCCATAGAAAATGGCTGGCATGTGGCCTGAATGCCAGGTTATTTGATTTTCTTTTCAATTTCAAAGATAAAGTGGACAAGATGGAGAAATCTGGAGTTCATAAGCTTAAATGTATGGAGTGTAATAGTGTTTATGTGGGACTTTGTGGCCGAAATTTCTCAAAACGGTATACTGAATATGAAAAGTCCTTCAGACTAGGTTATAATGATCAATGTTCTCAAACTATTCCTTGGAATGTAACCAAAATTCCCGAATCTAAACGACAAGGAATTTTTCGGCTATGCAGGCAAGGGTTGGAAACTCAATTGTTTGGAATTCTTGAAAATTCATAAGTATATTCCGGATGTAACCGCACTTATGGTGCAATTGCCTGGTGGCCGCAGGCTTTACAGAAAACCAAGCGAAGCTCTCTGGCCCACAGAGACAGGCTTGTCTGGCCATCAGTGGTGCCATCAGTACCACATCGTCAGCGGCCATGGAGATCCTTCCAGATCTATCTCCTCTCCACATTTTTCTCGAGAGAAAGGCTAGATGGACTGCACAAATCAATTTAATGCAACAAACTGTTGGTTAACACTGGAAGTCACAACATTCTGTAAATGACTTCTGACTTTGCCTACTACTGTCAACTACGAACTGCCTTATAACGTACTACTCCCGAGTAGAAAGGACTGGCTTCTCCGAGAGAAGGAAATATTAAGAGCAGATAGTTGTTGGTTGGATCCCAAAAAAAAACTTCCGGTTCTGGTGCAGGTGTTTTCAGTCTCAGACCCAGAACAGAGATATCAACTTGCCTAGGAACATATGCGACTGTATTTCAAGTGGAAATTTACGCTATTCAATTATGTGAGGAGTAATTGGAAGAATCCAACTTCATACACAAGTTAATAAAAATATTCCCGGACAGTCAAGCGGTGTTGGAAGCTCTTGGCTCCTACCGAGCAACGTCTAAATTGGTAGTAAATTGCCAAAAATGATTTTTTTTTGATAGGAAGACTTAATAAATTGTCTCTGGTATGAATTCCTTTCCATACTGGCCTGGAAGGCAATGAAGCTGCTGACTCCCCTGCAAAGAAGGGTGCTGCAAGCAGCTTCATAGGAACATAACCTATCATTGGCATCCCTTTAGGCTTTGTCAAACAAAGATTGAACTCCTGGATGGCAAGAAGATTTATGGACTTCTGGTAGAAACTTCCAGGATTAGCTCACTCCAAGGCGTTTATTTACCCTTTGACGCTTGATACCAAACAGTTGTTGGGCTACAGTAGGAATGAACTACGATGTCTAACGGACCTTATTTTAGGTCACTGTGGAAGTTAAAAATACCTTTTGTATAGAGTTTTTTTTGTTTAAATTGATTGCTTCCTTCCATTCTTTGGAAGATACCCACTTTTTTTGTATCAGGATGGAGTAGTTGAATGCCAAAAACCCATTGTGAATAATACTTCAGCATCACAATAAAATTAATATTTTCATTTCCTTCACTGGTTGGTGGATATTTTCTCTTCTCGGAATGTATTCAAGAATTTTTGGCCTTTCGTATGATGTTCTACTTGGAACAACGTCTCATTTGCTCTAATGTACCGCTTTACGTGAACATGAATTCAACTGTATGCAAATTCAAAAATGATAGTTCAACTCAAATGTTCAAAAAATGAGAACTGAGACCTGCAAATGCAAAGTTTCATTCTCAATTCCTTTCCAGCCTTGATGGTGACTTGCTTAGCGTGGAAAATAATGAATATCAAATTGTAATTCGCGCATTTTATCACTGTTCCCAAAGTGACTCGTGGAGTTCTTAACATAACCTGCCCAAAACAGGAGGCTAATGACCATAGTAGCTAAGGTGTCTATTCCAACAGAAAAAATAGTGATATTGAATTACTAAAGCAAATTATCCTGAAAAATGGTTGAAAATACTCGCAAATTGTTCCTAAAGGTATTCGAGCAGTTCTTAACATAACCTGCCCAAAACAGGAGGGTAATGATCATAGTAGGCTAAGGCTTCGACTCCTACAGAAAAATAGTGATATTGAGTCACAAAGTGACTCGGGGAGTTCTTAACAAAACCTGCCCAAAACAAGAGGATAATGATCATAGCAAGCTGAAGCGTTGACTCCTTTAGATAAAATAGTGATATTGAGTCACTATGGCAAATGATCCTGAATAATGGTTGACAAAATTCGCAAATTGTTCCTCAAGTGACTTGGAGAGTTCTTAACATAACCTGTCCAAAACAGGAGGATAATGATCATAGTAGCCTATGGCATTGACTTCCTTCAGAAAATATAGTGATATTGAGTCACTGAGGTAAATGATCCTGAAACATAGCTGAAAAGATTCGCATTTTGTTCCTCAAGTGACTCGGGAAATTCTTAACATAACCTGCCCGAAACAGGAGGTTAACGATCATAGTTGCCCTAAGGAGTTGACTCCAACAGAAAAAATAGAGATATTGAGTCACTAAGGCAAATGATCCTGAAACATGCTTGAAAAGATTCGCAAATTGTTCCTCGAGTGACTAGGGACATTCTTAACATAACCTGCCCGAAACAGGAGGTTAATGATCATAGTTGCCTAAGGCGTTGACTCCAACAGAAAAAATAGTAATATTGAGTCACTAAGGCAAATGATCCTGAAAAATGGTTGAAATTATTCGCTAATTCCAATAAATTCTCAACTGCGACTTAACTCGTAATGATTTTATGAATAGATCGAACAGCAATTCCACATTTCAGTTACCAACGACTCCCATCTCGTCTATGAATCTATTTTTGCATAATGATTCAGGCGCGCGGTAAACATCAGTTGGAAAGCCTGCCAAGACATTGAGGAAATCCTTATTCTATATTCGACAGCGTTTATGAAAATGGAGGCTTTTGTTGTTTGTAATTTTGAAACGTCTCGTCTAGTTCATTTTTGATGAAAGAGCAACATGATCAATGGCCACTTGCTCCACGGAATGGGAAGTGCCAATCTATCGAATAATTTTCAGTATTTGACGATTTATTGATGGAAAAATATTCAATACCAATAATGTTGTAGCGTTATGTTACAATTTTCTATGCATTTGTAATCTTTCAAGTATTTCTATAATAAAAGTTTAGACAAGTCAGGTGAGGTGTTCTAGGTGGCCACTCCAGGAATCATCTTAAACATTTAATGAAAATGTTTTTGACAAATTTTTCAACGATTTTTGTTATAGGATTCATAATGACTTCCAATGAATTTTAAATAGGCTTCCTTTTTTTTCACGTCAACTGTTTCAGGATATTATCACCATCAGAAAGTTACGATTGTGTCAAATCCAAATCCATCAAAAACAAATGTTAATAGCAATTTGTGATTTGTTAAACGGTATGGTTCATTACTCCAGAAAACTGGAAACCCTGGTCATAAGAAAGATCAGGTTATCTCAAGCGCTAGTTTAGGCAATATGGTAAGTTTAGGCAATAGAGAAGTTTTATGCTTTGGTATTGCCATACACCACGTCTGCGTAGTTGGCATGTGAAAGAAATAAAGCATCGCAGAGTATAATTTTACTTTTTCTATTCAGAAATGCTCTGTTGGAATATATTACTTTCAAATTTGCATAACCTCGTTTTAAAATTTGCGAAATGTGTGTTTTAAAACGAAGACTGTTGTCAAGATATAGGCCTTAGACAGATTGAAAATAAACCGTCCTCTAAGGCAGACAAGAATATTGGAAGAGGAAGATTCGGAGGTATGTACATAGAAGCAACAGCGTAACTTTTTTTGTCACCCAGACTTGTTCAATTGTTTGATTGAGGATGTTCTGTATTGAAGTAGCTATGAAAATATTCCTGATAAAAATTGCAACACCCCCTTCCCTTCCTTCACCTCTATCTTTACGAAAAATTTGGTAACCATCAAAGCAGATATCGTCATTTGTTGTATATCGAGTAAGCCACGTTTCACAGACGGTAATGATATTAAACTTCGAGTATACCGCCTGCTTGAATTCTACGAAACCGTTCAAAATTGATCTCGTGTTAATGTGACAAATCGTAATGTTCTGCATATTTCATCAGTATCACTCCCAAGCCAAAACAATATAAAAAATATTTAATATAAATAACAATTCGAATCAATGAAAATTACAAGGTATAACTAACGATTACTGAAGTATTGCAAAAAAAATATAGAAAAACAGATGAAATATATATACATAAAATCAATTGGTTTTCACTCCTTTTGAAGCACGACGCGGATTATCTTTCAGTGTTTTCATAGAGTCTGTTTTTTCCAAAGGAGCAGTGAGTTCATCTAAGATTGAAGAATCTTGGTGTAGCTCTTCTAAGCAGTATATTTTATCGTTCAGTAATAATTCATTATATCTTATGAATGCTTTAAT
Organism: Leptinotarsa undecemlineata; assembly: GCA_015342065.1. NCBI lineage: Eukaryota > Metazoa > Arthropoda > Insecta > Coleoptera > Chrysomelidae > Leptinotarsa > Leptinotarsa undecemlineata. The sequence continues at coordinate 6,844 of WOGP01008548.1, forward strand.
TCTATTCTGTTTCACTTCATTTCACTTGTTTCAGGTACTGACGCAAAGATTCATTCACCTTCTGGTCATCAACGCTCAAGTCGTCCACTACATATATATTTTTTGCCTTCAGTTTGAAAACATTACTTTATATTACGACTTTTTGGAATAGAAAACAAGCTCTAGTTTCAAGATCTTGGAGTCACCAGAGTTGCTAGGTAAGATATATGTATTATTTGACTCAGCCCAAACACGACTAGATTATTCTTACTTTGTTTTCGGTCTAGACGGGTAGCTGCTTTCCTCAACAAAAAATTTTCCTCTTTGAGGGCTGATATTTTATTATGAGCCTCTCACAATTCAACTTTTGATTCTGACAAGGTTTCTTGTGTCTTGTCTGACTTGGCATCTAGTTTATTTAGTATTGCAAGCAAATTGGTCAACGTAACAGTAGGATTTTAATTTGTTGGCATTTTATGTGGATCTGTAAGCACCTGTACTAATTGAACGGAGTATTCCAATATGTTTTGCGGATTAATATAATTTTCTCTTCATATCGGTAGTTTTTGATAAATCGGGTATGTTTGACTCACCTAATATATTCGTGAGAAAGCACTTCTAATTACACTATATGAACAAGATTTTGTTCAATGTATCAACAGTCAATACATAACAAAATACGAAAATAACAAATGTTTGTGTTGGCTAGAACTCTACATATTCATATTTATTATTTTCATTTATAGCCTATTTTATACGACTGTTTTATTCAACCGATAACACATTTTGTGTTATCTATCGAATAATCTATAGAAGAGAGACATATTTCCAACATTTCTTCTATGTTCCAGGCTATCAAGGATGAACGTAATGTTCGCGTCTCCAATCAGGCGGATGAAATCTAGCAACTTCAGGGTATATCTGAAGGCAAAGCTCCATACATGAGAACAATACTCCAAAGAACGTCAGACCTGAGCTTCACAAAGCATCATAAGTTGCTGAGGTGTGTACATTTTTCTGGTTCGGAACAGTGTTCCAAGCTTTGTAAAAGTAGTCTTTGCAATTCCTGAAACATGACAAGACATATTGGTGTCTATTTTAACCTCCAACAAACTTATCGAATCAGAAAGCGGAACTGTCTGACCAGACATTAATATATCCGGTTCGGAGACATTTATCTTCTTGGATAAAACATCTGCCTGAGTTTTTGTGGCATTGAATTGATTCTGGTTACTTTCTTCCAAATTCTATAACACTTCTAGATCCTCATTGTGAAATAAAACCTCCTGCTATCGGTGAAGATGTGTCTCCGTAGTCGATGTACAGGAATCCAAATGATATGACGAGACAAGTGTGCTGTCGTCAGCAAAGCAATATAATGGATTTTTGTTTTTTTCAATAAGTCGTTGATATACAATAAAAAGATGGTTGGAATCAATATTGATCCCTGGGGAACACCAGCGTTGATGGTGAAAGTATTCGAGACGGCCACTTGCAGGGAAGCTTTTTCAGGAAGCTGAAGAGCCGTACACAGAAATAATCCGACAAGCCATAGCATCAAAGTTTAGCCAGAAAGCCCTCATGACACACACGGTCAAAGGCTTTAGAAATTTCAAGCGCAACAGCTCATGATTCTTCATATTTCTCGATTGCGTTATTCTAAACATGAGTAACGTACAATAGAAGGTCGCCTGTTGATCTCTGTAACCGTTATTACTGATAACGATTCAGTAGGTAAACATTTATGGCATTGCTCACATTATTGCCAATATCACAATATCAAACCTCATTCTGAGATATTTTTTTCGTTTTAAGGGGTATTTTTGAAATAATATTACCTATTTTGTAAAATTTTTGCATATACACTCTAATTATCTGAATAAATTTGGATTTAAAAACATAAGTCTTTAACCTTATTTGAAGCAGAGAACAGAGTGTGTTCAATTTGGCACAAACACAACCAAAAGATGTAATACATTTGTAGAATATTTTTGAATTTGGTATAATTTTCGTGAACAATTATTAGGAATCCATCTTCGTAGATGACGAAAGTTAGGCATTTAAAATTTCAAAATGAATAATAGATGTTTCACAAACATTGGAATGAGACATATTTTTTTATTTTTGAGTACATGAGCATTGACGAATCTAGTAGATATATTGAATGAAAGTGCAGAGAAGTGAGTGACATTAAATATCCACGATGAGTTATAGAAAGGTTTATATGGGACAAGGAAAAAAATTTGGAGCTTGGATCTGAAGACAGATACTTATGTTGATGCTTTGATAGAAAGGATGAGTGATACGAGTGATCTAACCTTCTGAAGAGAGTGTTATATTATACGGAGTTGTACCCATCATTGAATATTCTCACGGCTGAAAACAAGCTTCTGTACTGTAGATGTAGTTTAATGTGGTTTCACTAGATCTACAGTTCTTGCATCTTTACCAATGATTTACTACCATTTTCAATGTTGATGGCACGGAGCGACTCCTAAGGGTGCATGTTCGAAATTGGAGTAAAGTGTGATTATTCTTCTGAGAAGTGAATCCTGAAGAAAAGTGAATCTTTATTTTTCGCATAATCTATTTCGCTGTGTGCTCTGGACTCTCACACATCTCACACTGTTTGATTTTGGTTGACTTTCCCGTTTCGTCCTGCAAACCAGTGAGCTTGAAAAGAAAACCACACAGAAAGGGCTCTTTCTAAAGCAGGGAGTTGTACGAGGGCATCTGTGAATTCGCTTCCTGCTAGAATGCCATCGAGAAAAGTGTAAAATTTAGAATTGATCTTCGACAAATTTCATCAGATAGGTGTTAACCAAAAATTTTGAATCATCTTCAATATGTTCCAGTTGTTCTGGTATTTCGTTTTTCCAAGGATATAGAGCCTTCAAGTCGTGTCAAAAGCTTTTTGAATCTTGAAAAATACTGCAATGGTTTTCTGTTGATAGGTTACTCCGTCGTTATTAATTTCCTTTAGAAATGAGCAGTGGGTATTTCTTCTAGTACCTGCACCAACTCGTGACTTGTTTCAAGAGTTTGCACACCGTGTACGTTGAGGAGATTGAAATTTGATGATCATCAATTCTAATCATACCTCATGGAACATTTCTTGGATCTGTATCTTATTGAACAAATTAAGAAGATCGGCTCCGACTGCAAATCATTTGGAGAAATTATAGGCATTCACGTCTGGTTCTGAACTAAATAGCTTCTTCAAAGTCTGTGTATGAATATTTCATCCTTGTCATTTGTATCTTGAGTACAGTCATGCACCTTTTCAAAAAGTTGATATTCCGACCCAACTTGATTTCAGATGCTCGCTTCATATTCGGTCCAAACGACACCGTCAACGTGGAGTTCGTGTAAGTTTTATTCAGCGCCAACAAAGCCGGTCCTGGGTCATTCGACGACACCTACAAGGGTCGGGACCAATCTCTTCAAATTAACCCAGCTGCGGTGGTCAAACGATACGATATTGCTTCCGAAATGAGTGCTTCCTCACGGTGAGGGCATATGATGGCGCAAGACAATTAAATTCTGGAACTAAATTATCAGCTGCAGAGGTATTTCGTTGAAAATTTCACTAGAATGTTATATTAACAGAGCAAGTTGTTACGGCCTAGTTTTGCACTAGCTCACGATTGACTTCAAATGGCGAAACATCCTCAATGTGTATTTATCTGACTCAAAGTCAACTTGATTTTCGTAGTTCCATATAAAAAAAGGGTTTTTGCCTATTTAGTCTTCATCAGTACGGTACAGCCGAGTGCAAAGGATGGACAACACTTGGTTACAAGAAAGGGATCATAAACAAATGAACGGATTCACCATCAGAGGTCAACTGCGCAGGTTGCTATAGCTGCACCCGTGACTAAGTTAGGAGTTAGTCCTTGTAATCACAAAATCTTTCGTTTGTTTGTTTTTGATCCCTTTCTTGCAACCAAGTGTTGTCTATCCATTGCACTTAGCTTTACCGTACTTACGAAGGCCAGAAACACGTGTCTGCAGTTTGACCACTTTCAAATTAGTGCTTCTCCAAAAAAAGTGCTTTTCATTGATGATACTCTTTTCACTCAATATCCCATCTCTCGTGTGAAAAAATATATCGGGTATGCCACTGAACTTTGTTTATAATTTGGATAGGATGGCGACCGTTGAATATGATTTTGATTGTCAAGTTGGCGGGAATTTGGTCAAAATGTTGAAGAAAAGCAATTTATAAATTGTCTACGTTTCGAAACTTTATTGTTTCATCGTCAGGACTCTGAAGTATAAGAACAAGCCATACATATTAAAATGGAAATTTACAAAGCAGTTCTGTTAGAACCAAAAT
>WOGP01008549.1:0-11160 GCA_015342065.1 Leptinotarsa undecemlineata
AAAAAAAAAAAAAAGAAATATTTTCCTTTCTAGAAACAACTCATTGACCTGGACAATAATGCATACACGTTTTACCTTATACCTAATTTTACCTACTTTTAAGATCAATCTTGATTACCAATTTTCTCATTGAGAACTAAATTCAATGAAGGGGAACACTTCAAGTATATTGAATTGTTGAGCAATAATCCCGAATTCTCAAATGTATGGATTTCTATGCATTCCAAGTGGTTGAGTTCTGAACTTTTCTTTTCCAAATACAGTTCGCCATATTCGTGATTGAACTGATGCCCCTCAATCGAACGACGTTCGCAAAGGTTGAATTGTCAAATACTTTTTTGACAGAAGGGCAAGAGTTCAACCATGATTATAACGTATTGCATTCGGAAGATAAAAGTTCAAAACTGTACCTTTTGGAATGCTTGGAAATCAGTGGATTTCAGAATTTGGAGTTGTTCCACTTTATTGAATTTAGTGTATACTGAGGAAATTGGTGATTAGGATAGATATCAAAAGTGAGTTAATTCAATAGTGAATATTTTTCAATTGTCGTCGTTCAGTTGTCGAAAAATAAAATATATAATACATTTAAACATTGAAGAATGAACATCAGTGTTGGAGAAGTTTATATTGGTGTAGACACGGCAAACTTTTGAATCAATACGATAAGATATTTCGTGAGATCAACATAGTTTCCTCGAAATAAATGTTCTATTTATTATTAACTAGTCATATCATTAGAAATTTTTCCTAGCCCCAGAGGCGCTAGAAGTATCATCTTCTGGAATTTTTTAGCGGTTTTGAACAATTCACAATATTTAAGAGCATTTCACAAGATTCCAAAACATCCTGGATCTTTCTGGAATTAAATATTCTAGAATGATCTGGAACATTCGCAAACATCTCAGATCCATCGAGAAGGAATCCAATCAAAAAAGCGTGCTTTAGAAGCTATGTTTGCCTTCAAGAATTGTCCAGAAGAGCTCACAACATTCCAGAGTTTTCGATAGCGTTCCACAACATTCCATAGCATCCTGGAACATTCCGAAATTTTTAAGATCAATCTGGAATGTTGAGAGATCTCTTGGTATATACCAGATCACTCTGCAATAATCAAAGTATCTACATGATGTGATAGAAACTATACCACATTCCGGAAAAAAGTCCACGTTTTGACCTGAAGGAGGTTCTTTTGAAGATATAAATACTGGTTATTTCGTTTTCTAAGAAATTTTAAAATGATTCGGGACATTCGAGAGTATCCCACACCATTTTACAACATTTCAGAACATAACGAAATATTCTGGAATGTTTGGGAATGGTTTAAAAATTTTGATACATATCGGAACATCCCAGACCAATGTGGAGCAATCTGTAAGAGTCGGTTCTGAAATGTACTGGAACTTTGTGGCGACCATATGAAATTTTTTTGTATTTGTAGGGCTAACCATGGGTGGAGATTTGAAACGCGGAGGCCTGTGATCTCTTAAAATTTTCATTTCAGTATACTTACCTATATCAATTCTTCGAAAGAAACTAGGAACTGCAGCTATCAAATATAGATAGTGACACTTGATACATCCACATAAGCAACAATACGTTCACAGTCATCCATTTCAATTTTGAAATAAATGGGCACCTATCTACCTGAAGACAACATAAAACAAAAAATGCAACACTGACTTTGGAAATGATTCACTATATGAAAAAAAACAAAGCAATTGCAACCTTTCTTCATCACGCGTCTCGAATGCTACTTGAATTGATTTTTCCACGCGTTATTTTCATTTGTGCGATAACTTTTCAGATTTCAATTTGAATTGAATGGTTTGAAATTCGATTATAATGAGCAAGAAATGCTTGGATAATATTTGTAAAATCTCAATCAATTCACATTGAAATTCATATCATCAATACAGAAACCTTATTGTCAAATGACTTCGTTCATTAGTCGAAACCGTAAGAAAATCCGTTTGGTAGTTTTTGAGTTTATCTCGTTCAAACCGACAGACAGACACGACGGAGGACTTGAATTTAAATTATGTAGTACGTGAACATTTGTATGATCTGGCTGAATTTCAAATGAAATAATCGAAAACACAAAAGTTGGGAAAATAGAACTTGAAAATAACGAGTTATTCATTATATCTCTAAGAGTTCGCGGATTCCACATCTTTTGCAAAAGCTTTATGATTCATCCACTCTTTTGCCTCAAAAATATAAATAATACATATAAAAATAAAGTTAAGCATGAGAAATCCGAAAGTATGTATTTTTCGAATACCTTAGAGGATTTAAGTAGTTTAGAATTGTGTATTAATATTACCACTTCATAGCACTGAACTTTTTTGTCTAGATAGATTTCATGAATCAATTTGCAAAACGGAAATGTATTTGTATATTACTGGAATTTTATACCAACACCAAACCGTTATTTTAACACCTCGACACGTGTTTCGAGCATTATTCTTTCTCTTGAAGATGATCACTTGGTGACCGAAACACGTGTCGAAGTGTTAAAATAATGGTTTGATAATGGGTTGAAACTCTAGTGATATTCATCACTACTCCAAAGGTTTCAAACAGTGCATCACAAAGATTGTATTTGACAAGATATTTGAAATCCGTTCCACAACAAATTTGTTTCTATTCATTATAGTTGGATTTCTCACGTTTGTATCCATTTTTTCACATGGAAGGCTGATATACCGTATATGTAAAATTCATCAGTTTTCAGATATTTTCTGATCATAGAAAAATAATTCAATTTCAACAGTTGAAAAGGCACGCAGTCCATAAACATCTTCCATATGAAACCAACATTCCTTGAACGAAATACTGAAGTAAAATATACCCTTCTAAAAGTTTTCGCGGCTGAGGTTAGTCTACGAGGATATTCTGATGATGCCGAATCTTCCATAGCGATATACATCCCAGATGGGCCTTTGATGTACATTCCGTTACCCACAGAGATATTTTGAGACTATATATTTGAGTTTGAACTTTATTGCAGGTCTGTATAATATAAAATTGCGCAGGGATTTCTCTATGACGTTTTTAAGCATGTGAAGTATGGAAATTACGAATCTGTAGGATTTATATTGTTTTCTGAATCGTATGTTATGCTGAAGATGCGTGACAATTAGCAAAGAATCCAAAGAAGCATTTCAAGAAGTATATGCAATAAACCGTTTGATATCCTTTGGAACTTAAGTTCAACAAACTTGGCATAATGGACTAGTGATAACTATATAATGAAATCGTTCACCATTAGAATATAATACAGCTACAAAACAAGACATTGATTAGCGGGCAATTAGTTTTAACAAAAACGTCCTTCAAGACAGCGGAAGCTTGGATTATGTCACTGAGTCGTATGGTGTTTCAGAACGTTGAATCATAACTCTGTTATATGTTATTATTATCCTACATTCTTACGTATTTTCGTCATTGTCAGTTATTTAATATGTTCCACTTCCACATGACACTATTTCTTGTTCTTCTTATTATTATTTTTACTATTACCTACAATCTTTTCTGGTAAGTCATCAAATAATTCATCACACCGTATTGAGTAACTCTATAACAGCTGAATTATATTCGAGTGAATGTCCGTCCATAAATGCTTTTTCAGTTTTTGTGTTCGTTCATAAGAATTTGCGCATTCGCCAAATTACCGAATGTTGAAATTGCGAGGGTAAAAATCTTTTGATAACAATACAGAAGTGACGGTATTTCTGATCCCTGATCCCTGGAAAGGACAGGATGGACGATGACCTAGAAGGACAACTCCTCGGGACGATGCAACAGCTAAGTGCTGTTGGCTTACTTTGGCTTCACTTTACAGATACAGATACACAAATATTCTCACTTGAAAAATGTAGATACTGAGATAGTAAACTGCTGATTTGGAGACTATAGACGGGCTCTTCTGAACGATGAACCCTGAAGAGAATAGTAATCCATCACTTCCATGTATGTCCAAAAGAGACCGATCCGTGCCATAAACCAAAACATTTACATATGAAATAATATACTTGGTGGTGACAAATCCTGGTGCATTCTAATTCTGTGTTCGACTAGTTTAGATAACCTATTAATACCCAACAAATACACTGTGATAGCCACCTTTATCTTGGGCCGAATATTTCAAGTGAATTGGACGAGTTTGAAACAAATCTAGATTCTGTTCGGATGGTGGAATACGTCAAGTTGCTCTTCCTGGTGTTAATCCGTTTTTTTGGGTATTTTTCAAAGGTCGACGTTTTGCCATCATCTCAGATGCTATTATCAAGACTTACTATCGCTTGTTTTTCATTGGACGTAACCGTTACGTCTCATGACATAATATGTTTAAAATATTTTAAATATTATTTTAGGATGGTAATAAAATGTAATAAAATAGTGAGAGCAGACGGAATTCAAACATTGTTATTATGAGCCACTCTAATACCTCAATTGATGAAATTTTAAAACAAGGGTAGGTATCGAATATCTATTTCCAAATGTTCGGTTTTGAGACATTGCAAATTCAGTTTTTCAAATCATTGATGATGTTGCTTAACATCAATATTGGTACTTTCAGATGAGTCTCTGATGATAGAATATATGAATTGATGAGTCTAATTATCAAGAACTTATTGATAATATTTATCATTGTTGGAGAACAAGCTGGATGGATATCCCTGTTTAACTACTTGAGTAAACTTCAAGACATTTTTCTGAAACCGGTGCACTCGCTTTAACTAATATTTACGAGGGAGGTGCCTAGAAACGGAAGTAAATGCGTTCTACAAGGGGAAATGTCACGTAGACTGACTTGGGTCTTGAGCTAGTCGAAATTCCAATTATGCAGACTCCATTTGTTATGCAACGTTCCCTATCCAATTTTCCGAAAGTAATTATACGACTAACCTTCCGAAAAGCTTATTCAATAGGAATAGTTTTCTCTAACGTACAGTGCGACTCAATAGTTTCCTCAAGAGTAGCTTAGTTTACGGAAAATTCTGGCACCTGGCTTGAACAAAAATTGTACTATGAACAGTGGAAGGCGAAAGAACATAAATTGTTTGTTTGCTGTGAGTTGAGTGTTTGTCGAATTGATCGATGAATAACTGAGCCAGAATAACATATGTGAACTTGAGAAAAATAAATCTCCACTTAAACACCCTTTTATTTCAATCTCTATTTGAAGGTAATCTTTGCGCATCATCCTTCTTGTTCATATTATTAGGTCGTTTTTCAATTTCGATAGCCCCCCTGATTGTTCGCGAGTAAAAGTTTCAATTGCTTGCTAGTATTTTTGTGTTATCGAAATTGATGTTATTTCTTGTCTGCAGTACGTGTTGGAAGAGATAAAACGTGGTGACTATTCCCTTCATCGCTAGTTTGTGTTCATCTTTGCGTATGTTGATTCGTCTGTTGGTCTGACCGCTGTAAGTCCTGTCACAATCGTGGAATAGTACTTCATACACTCCTTGTGACTCCAGTGGTATCTGATCCTTGGGATTACGGAGCATGGACCTTATTGTCCGTCCTGGTACGAATGAAGTTGATATGTTCTGTCGGCGAAGAATTCTATTGATTTTGTCTGTTGTTTCTACAACATGATCGGTGTATCTCAAGTTTTCTATTGTTTTTGTGTGGTCTTGGAAGCCGCTTTTATACTTTTTTTTGAGTAGTTATTCATTTGTAGAGTTGTTCCGATGGTGTTCAACTCTTGTTGTCTGTGATTGTTATCTGCCGGCCTCCTTAAACGTGTAATAAGTGTTTTTGGCACCACGTGAATTTGTTTTGGGTGGTGGTGTGAATTTGCGTTTAGGTACCTATTCGTGTGTGTTGGCTTTCGACATACAGTATGGCCTAGTGTACCGTCCGGCTTTTTCATAATCAGCACATCGAGAAATGCAAGCTAGTTACGTACTTCAACTCCTTTCGTGAATTAAATGCGTGGATGGATTTCATTCGAGTGATTAAAAACCTTGAAAGTTTCTGGTGTACTTGAGATTTGGTCTCAAAAATTTTCCAAACATTGTAGCCAGATTATACAAAAGAGTTTTTCTGGTTTGTATTGGTGTCCATTTCAACCCTCAACAAAAGTATCGAAGCAGAGAGCGAAATATTCATCATCAACATTATTCTTGATCCAAAAATGGGAATTCAATCACATTGTATGAATTTTGAGACATCTGTAGAATTTGATAAAGTTCACAGAGAGACTAGACGAACTGAATTTAAGATCCAATTTGGTATCTAATATTCATCAGGAAAGCGCCTAAAATCATGAATAATGAATATTCCACCCGCGAATTATAAATTACACTCGACTGCGTACAACTTCATAACATTCAACACAAATTAGCTTCCGTTTAATAGGTTTCTGCGTCTCGAATGTTATGAAATTAGGCCGAGTTGTGGATTTCTACGGTTCATTTGTCTTCCTTAGAAAAAATGCGGGTCTTTCAAAGTGGAAGGAAAAGTGCGTCTTGATGATTTAACTCAAACAGAGGCGAAGAGCACGATAACTCCTGAATATCGTCAAGATGAATAGATTGTAGGTCATCTCGGCCATAGAAATTGTTTTAACAAACAGGGACGCTTCTTTCTTCCTCAGTGAAGATCATTTTTTAAATTGTTTGGAGTTGTAAATATACAAAAAGTGCTTTTTTAGAAATCGAAATCGCAGGTGAAATTTTAACTGGTGAGTAAAGTTTACTTTTCTATTTATCACTTCTATTCAGATCGTATACTGTTTCCAAGTGGAAAATTTAATTTTGCCACTAAATTATAGAAGTTTCCACTGGAGGTTTCCAAATTGACACTAGAGATATTTTTTGTGGATTTATCATCAACTTATAGGTGAAACTTTTTCTGACATACAGAAGTTCTCAAGACGAAGGGTGTTGGAATTTATTTATCAACAGTTAATTCATTATCAGCGTAATTTGAATCACTATTATCTTATGCGTTGAGGATTTTCTACTGATATTTCATTGTGAAATTCTTACTCGAAACTTTACAGAACTGCAACACATGTTTTACTATGCAATAGCTCTCTAATGAGTATGAAGTTAACGGAAAAAAATTTTGTATAGTGAAATACGATTTGTCATTTTGAAAACCCTTCAATGAAAATTTTAGAATGAAGTTTTACATGAAAACGTTATGGATTTTCATCAAGAATTAGCCAATTTTATTGCAAACATTTCAACAAATTCACTTGTTTCCTTCCAACCCAAACATTTTTTGATAAAATTGAATAAGTTCCTTCGATTAAATTTCATATCGATACACAAAACTGTTTTCCTCAAGACATTGAACATCTACAATATATCAATATCCTCAGCAAATAATCATAGACCGTTTTTTGGGAGAGAGGAAACCAAGATATCCGCAAAGTTGGTGATTTATTCATTGAAATTTTCAATATGTGAAATTGAACTAGTAAATTTTTTTTTTGTAAAATTCAAAAATCATTATTTGAAACAGATGATTCATTATTTTATTTCTGAAGTATGCTTTAGACTACATAACTGAAGGGAAAATTTTTCAGCTCCATCTATATGTATGTTGTCGTTGAGTTTGAGTTGAATCGCGTCTGATCAATTAACCTTCCACATATGTAAACATATGTAAGCCAGACAAACAAACGTGTCGCAAGTAGAATATACGAACATCAACTTGCTGTTGGAAAGTGTGACCCATCCTCAGCCCCGTCCAAACATCATCCAGAGACAGGACACAATATAGACTTTGCGACCACTAAGACCATCGCTTCAGTGAAAACACTACATGCTCGGATAATTGGCGAGGCAATCAGAATCGAGAAGCGAACTTATCGCCTGAACAAACGTGACGATGTTCAGAGACATCCAACTATCCAGAAACCCCTAGTTTTCCGTTGTCCACCCCCATCAAGACATCCGGTGATGGTAAACCCCTCACCTCCATATTCCTACTTCAGTAGCACCCGAACACCCTTCGATATCTCAGTTCAGTCTAAAGAGTAGGCAGATTGAGGCACCGGCGTCAAGTCACATCAATTTCTCAAAAATGGCTTCGAAATTAGAGCCGAAACGTAGAACACAAAACTCCGGTCGTGGTTTTCATTGATATATCAGCATTTTTCAATGGACTTTACATTTCCATTCATTATTTTAATTGTCGGATACATAAGTAATGACTGTGGTTTCCGAATGATAATTAGAAATATTATTAGAGAAAACCATATTGCATGATTGTTGTTTTATTCATTTGTAAATGTAATTTATCTTGTAAAAAGTTTGTTCATGTAAAACTAACCGTAACTCGGATATAAGAGTAAACATCAAAGATTTTACTAAGTGATGGAAAAAGTTTTCTATTTTGATTAACTCAGCATTACAAGAAATTATTTCGGTTCATTTATGATGCGGCATTGAGAAATACTCATCTTTCAAATATAAACTACTACCCGCGAAGCAAACTCTTCAACGGAGTTTTCTGTCAAAATAATTACTGTCTCTGGAAATATTTTCGGTATGATTTCTGAACTACCCAGCTCATATCTTTAAAATCTGACATTTATAAGGAAATCCAAATGTGGAGAGTCATAAATAATATTTCGTTAAGAAAAGTCAATGATTGACTATTTCATTTCATCATTATTTCAAATTCTATCCGACAAGTATACCATTTTCTTTACACTGTCTAGTATCATGAGTTGCCTAGCTTCACGTTGAGAATAGTTTTGGAGGCCCTCATTATCTGTTTCGATTTCGTATCGTTCGATGACTGTTATACGATGGTGTAAAAAGACCATGCTAATCGACTATTTGTAATTATCATGAAACTCCTAAACATAGACGGGTTTCTTACAGCTTATTTTTATTCATGGTCCTTCAGGATCTTCGTTAGATCCAGTTTCATAGTTTCACTTGGAATCAAACGTTGAAAGGTAAGACCTCGTTAGTTATTAGCTTGCACAGGTTTCGACTTCAGGGGGGTGGTATTGTCATTGGGGTGCGATAGATGGTTTACGGAAACACATATTATAAAAACATATTAATACATATTATATTATTATAAAACCTAAATTACATTTCACTTCTTTTTTCTCTGTAACCACAGCTACAGTTTCATCTGAAAATTCACCTGAAAGCTTATCCCAACCCATAGGTTTTGATAATGTCTCACATGACCTTCACTTCGTTCCTAATAAAAAAATTTGGTATTGTGAATTTTACAAGCAGTCAGTCCTCCCAATTTTCCCATCCTTCCAAGATTCATCAAAAAGAGTATTATAGAAATATATATTTTTCCAGGCTAGAAGGCAACGTAGAGAAATTTGAAAAAAAATATTGGTCGATCAATTCCGTCAGCACAAGCATTGTGTGCCCGAAATCTGACGACGAAGGCCGTTTTTGACAAGTACTACGTAGGTTCTACCTGTGGAAAATTTTTCGAAATGAAAAGATGGTAGTCTGTTGGCGAGAGGTCTGGGGAGTATGGTGGATGAGACAAAACTTCGAAGCTCCTTTCATTTGATTTTCGGATGGTGATTTGTGACACATGCGAACGGGCGTTGTCATGGAGCAGGACTCTACCTCCTTGTTGACCAGTGCCAGCTACTGCTGACGCAATGTTTGTTATATTTTGTCGATTACCTCATAATAGGGCTCTGCTGTGGTAGTTTCGCCAGATTGTACACCAGCCGCTTCACCATACTATATCAAGATATTTTTGGGATGATTTGCCTTTGAGGAGTGCCTGGATGTCTCATTGGGGTTGAGTCACTATCATGAACGTCTCCTGGTGAATTTAGAAAAATATGAACAGCATCAATACATCGATCAGTAGAATAAATATTGATTGAGATATGAAGCTACAAAGACACATGACATTGAAACGGATGAAACAACCTGATATATCATTGTAAAATTGTGTCCACTCTATTAATTCATGGGTATGAGTAAAATTCACAGAGTGTACTTCCATTCTGGGTTTGATGCGGAGAAACTTTTACGGATTTACGGAAGTCTTGTGTTTTTTAAATGGTATCATATTTACTTACGCGTGAGTACCTACTTTTGATCATTTTAAACCCCTTCTGACTTTTATTCCATTTAATTAATGGTACATGGAATCCACGCCTTTCCGTTCCCTCTTTAAAAAGACCAAGGATTCAGAAAACTCTCTTTACAAGGTAGAAACAATTTTCCATTCCTTTATCTGAAGTAAGACTTAGGCTATATAGTTTTTATTTCTGAGGGTTGTCGATCGTAGGGGTGCGACACCTGGTTAACGAAAAAACATATTTTAAACAGATGTTTAAACAGATTCAGAGGTTTTTTTTCCCTTTCCACTTGGAATTTAACTAATTATCTTTGGTGAACTAATGAAAAAATTCTTATTATCGAAATGCTTTCCATACTACGTCATATGCAGAATCGGTTTCCTTTCAGATGGTTTCTTGATAGTACTCTTATTTTTTTTTGTTATTAAATTATGAATCGGTACGAATTTAACTTTTATTTTGATTGATATGTTTCTATTATAAGTTCATGAATTTTTCTATCACGTTATATCAATTTACTAGTTTGTGTGTTTTTTACTACTATATTAAATGAGCTCAATGATCAAGTAATGATTCTGTGAACAGAAATATAGATGTATATATATCACTGGCCAAAGGAAATAGTATATATCAAAGGAGAAAAACAAATAAAAAGATGACTATTGAATGATAATCGTAATCGAAAATGAAACTATTAAATGTATTCACACAACCATTTTCTTTCTCGATAGTGCACTATCAAAGAAAAATCACATGACACCTCTACTAAATATTTTCCGGATTACCCCAAGATAACTTCACTTTTTGACATTCAGTTCTTCAATTGTTATATTATTGTATTTTTTTGTGAGAGCTAGTCTGTTTTCTTTTCAAGCCATTTTTCTGTGATTCTACTGAACGACTCTGAGAGTGTAGCGCGTGTGTATTGAAATCTGAAACTTCCATATCAATTCTTTTCATAAATATTTATTTTCATTCTATTCGAACTTCTCAATATAACTTCGACGTGTATTACATCAGTTCGGACTTCCATTGTCTAATATAATATAAATTGATTTGAAATCCCTGAAAAAAATAAAAAGATTAAACGAAAAAACAATTTTACT
>WOGP01008550.1:0-11160 GCA_015342065.1 Leptinotarsa undecemlineata
AAAACCAAACATGAAATGATATCAGAATTTAACGTAGCATCTGAATATGTAATGATATACAGGGCGTTCTATTTTAAAAAATGGAATTGTGGTCTGTAGCACCTACACCAAACACCCTGTATATTTAACAATTATATCAAAATATAGCTCTCATGAACTCCTAAAACTTTTGCATGAAACATTTTTGTGTATCTCCTTCAACAAACCAGATATTGCCTGTCACATAAAATGTGGGACACCCGGTATATTAAAAAACCAACATCGTTGTGTAGTTTTAAATATCTAAGCATACATATCGACAGACAGCTGGAAGCGACTTACTTTCATGTAGAGTTCATATAGAGAATGGTGCTTTCTCTGCTGATTAACGGGGTGCTAATGCAAAAAAGACTGAATATCGCCTTTTCAATTCATTTAAATGAATGTCTTTGAAGTGATACCTTTTTATGAGAGGGCAAACAGCTTCGTTACTTAACGCGTAACGATGCCAATTTGCCTGGCTTTCATTTCTTACGCACATACGTCAGAGGAAGACAGGCTTCTCCTCTCTCGTCGGACAGACGAGATTGATTATGTGCCTTATTAGTATCGTTGATCCCACAGAAGTAGCAATTGGCTTATGGTAGCTATACTATATGTACAATAACCTTTTTTACATTATCACATTGATGTACAGAAAAATAAGTAACAACCTAAGCTTTTTTTAAAGTTGAACAATCTCAATATTAAATAGTTTAACTTGGATAATCTTGGATAATCTGATATTATACAGAAAATTCAGTTCAGAAGAGAGGGTTTTACCAAGGGTGAGTCAAAAAAAATGTAGTGAACGGAAACAAATGTGCTAGCTTCTTTTGTATAAGTTTTTTATATTCAGGCTGTTTTCCGGAGTTTTTTGGCTGTGCTCTGCAGGTTTTTATGTTTGACGTTTTGTCTACTACTGCGGTATGTATTATCGAAGGCGATTAGATAGTGGTCGAAGTGCAAGAATTGCTTGTTTCCGTTGTTAGTAACGCAGATACTACAATAATGGTTAGTTGTACTTGACCCCGTTTTTATATTATTATAGATTGAATTACCTGACCTTATTTGTATATAATTAAGGAAACTAATTGGTATGATAAGACATTTTCAATTTGAATGAAAACATTATTCTGAATAGTAGCAATTTCATTGAAATCGAATAAGGTACGATAGATTTCAACAAAGAAATCCTATTGTTGAAAAATAAGAGTTCAGTCATTAAAGTACTCTGTTCATATATTCGAACATTGTTTGAATTGAAAGGGATATACATTTTATCTCAAAAGGGGTAGATTGGGGAGGAGTAAAGAAAAGTCTACTGACTTTAATTTTTCTACCTTTATACCAAAAAATTTTGTAGGACACTTCCCAAGAAAGGAAAAAACCAATAGAGTTCAAAAAGATTGTAGATTATTCATAAAAGTTACATTTTGGTAAAAACTGATAGAAAAAACCCTCCCACAATTTTTGTATGAAGATGGAGAAGTGGAAGCCAAGCATCTTTCTTTCGAACATCATGTCTTTAATAAATTATACTCTCAAACAAATATTGTTGAAATTTTCCGTTATTCTGGTAATAAAATTGATTCGACATGGGAATTGATGATTTTGTTCTAATATCGATGCATTCACTACCATTCGGTCTGGAGATTTTCTCTGATGAATTTTCTATTTTACAACTTAAACATTGTTATTTTTGAGCAATAGAGCAACCAACAATAGATAAAACCACTCGTCATACAAACTCGTGGTTTTCTCATATTGGTATCGCTAGATAACAAAGTTTTTGTTGGAAAACGGAAATTTTTTGATGAAATTTCAAAGTTATGTGGTATTACTTTCGAAAATATATTTGGAAAACTAGTCTTCATTGGGATAACTCATACAAAATAATACAGAACATCAAGCCATCACACTTTTCAAAGAAATACATATCAGAGTCGTGCGAAAACTTATTTTAAGAAAAAAAAGTGAAGTTATATAAATGTTTGGATGCTCCTTACCTGGAATAGCGTTGATTCCACAGTCAATCACAACTGCTCCAGGTTTTATCCAATCTCCTTTGACGAGCTCTGGCTTACCGATGGCTATAACAAGTATGTCAGCTTTTTGGCACTGAAAAAAAAGATCACAAAAAGTGATATTAGACTGGACATAAAGATATTGGACTGAATAGCCCTGGTGATTGGCTAATATCAGAATATGTTTTGACTTGTTTCCTAATATCTACATTTTCATTTTTAACCTCATAATTTCAATAGTTTAGGTATACAGCGTGGTAATTCAGCTTCTGTTTTTGGCACTATTCAATCGTCACATTCACTGGATAACATTTTTATTGACCGACCCCTCTGTTTCCAAATCTTATTCATACTCCAGTACATTGAGAGATTGATTCCTCATGAAACTTCTTTTGTTTCTTGTTATATTTCTCATGAGTTTCCACCGGAAGATTCAGAGAAATATGAACAAGTTCTGGAATTATAATTTTCTCTCATACTTAAAATATCTGCCATATCCAATTCAGTTTCATGCAGTTTAGCTTCGAAATCCTCATCCCACCGATCAAATGATGGGGTGAATCATTGCATCCGTGCAGAAGAAGACAGCAATGGCGTACGTAGTATCAACAGTTACGAGTACTACATTAGAGGCTCGTGGTGGCCGTGGTAGTGTACGGACGTGCTGATAACGTCCGTCCACAAAGAAGGTACGTGGATGCCATGTGCTATCATGGGGCTCCATCTTGTGTTGTGTTGTGCTAGTCCTTATAATAAATACTGAAATGTGTGAGAGTAAAAAAAAGTGAAGTTTAAGGGCCCCTTTATTCACGCCGGTATCCAGGCCGGCTGGTTTGGATAACCACGTAAAGGGGTCCTATATGTGAATTCGAAAATCAGAAGGTCTCCCGAAGAGGAGGCGATCCAATAAATATCTTTGTAAAAATCAAAAGGTCTCCTGGTCAGGAGACGACAGTAAACAAGCACATCGTTTTTTATTATAAAAAGTGTAACGAAAAAGGGGTGGCAGCATTGCTTTGTGCAAGACCGCTGCACTCCTCGCAACGAAGCTTCTGTCAAATCGATGACAATTTGATAGTTGATTTAATGGGTTGAAAAATATTGGCAACACCTGTTTCATAAACAGTGTAGTCCAATGTTCATCAAATACGAGATGCATACATGGAAGATATCTATACTAGTATTTCCAGTATGGAAGACGTTTTAACAAAATCGTTTGCATAAGTTATCAATGATTTGTGGCCAGAAGATTCATCTGATAGAGTAATAAACACAGTCTACTCTGAAAGTCAGATTCAAAGATTCATCCCTGGATTCATGGGTTATGCCCATCCAGACGCTCGGGAGTTCCTTCCAAACCTTTTAGAAGGTTTACATGATTTCCTCAATAGAATCAGTGAGAAACCTAAACCGATCTTAAGAGAGATTGACAACTCTAAGTTTGTAGACAATTTCGTTGATCAATAAAAATCCATAATAAAATGCAGACACTGTGAACACTCATCAGTTTTGTCTCTCCCTATACCACAAGGAACTGGCCAATCGAGTTTGTTTCAACGTTTGGATTCCTTCACAAGAGACAAAATTCTGAATGGAGATGAAAAACCAAAGTTTTCCTGTATTTTGGTAATTTATTTAGGAATATTCTCTGCAACGGAAAGATTGAGAGGCAAATTAAATGTTGCTATTGACGTTTGTCTAGAAGGATTAGACATGAGCAATTATGCAGCAGATAATGTGGCTCCTTGTCGTTATAATCTACATGCTCTTTCGAATCACAGCATGACGGACATTATCATAGGGAACCCCAAGCGAGGATTTCAGGATTAACTAAAAGCGCGGCAGATTAATATACAGGGAGATACCTTGTACCTTGTACTCGGTTAAGTACCTACACCAAATGTGTGCCTCATATATATGGCCGCCGGTGAAGGATAAAATATCAGATCAGTAAAAAAAATGTTCATTAGAAATTCTCGAGCGCTTCAGATTAAGGTACGGTGAGTAAATTACATGCTAAAAAGTGTATATTAAAGTAATCTGAAAATTTGAGAATGACGTAAAGAAAGGGAAGGGCAGCAAAGTTGTAAAAAAATAACGTAATTTCGACATTCTCGAGGGGAGCTATTTTTTTTACTTTGCCCTCTCCGCGTTTCTATTCCTTTTTCACTCCCTCCCCACTCTGAATTCTGTTGCTATGACGTCATCACAGCTGATCACAGAGATTCGTTTGTGATAAAGATGAAAATATTTATCAATCAATTGATTACAAAAAATTTAATTTTTTTGACCATATTTTTTCAATCATTTTCTTATAAATAAAAGTATTCTATTTAAAAAACCTACACTCATTTATTTGCATGCTATTTCCTGACCTTTCCAAATAATTAAGTTCAAAATTATTTTTGTTCATCAGATTAGGCGAAGCCCTCTAGATAATTGTCAGATTATGAGACAGCACGTCTAGAACATAAAGATTAACCACATATATCTTAATCTGACGCGCTTGAGTATTTCAAAATGACGACATTTTTTGCACATTATAATGATGGCCGCGAGTTTGCGTCAGATCGAAATCGTCAGATTATTGAATGAGAGCTTTTTTTTAGTGCACTTAACACCCCCTTAGAAAATCTGACGCGCTCGATTAAATTTTTTTCTTTCCACTTTAAACCCTTACGCATGATGTAAACGATCAGATTAACATACGAACATTATGAAAAATACGTAGAACATTGATGCTGTCCATATCTGACGTGCTCGAGTATGTCCATGCAACAGTATTTTTTTACATATTTAAAAATCTATAGCCGCTTGCCCCACCGATGAAAAGGTATATATTATATACCATTTTTTTCTTCTTATCATCTGAGTTTTGCAACCTATGTCTCTATGATGCTCGAATAAATCCCCATTTTGCATCATGGGCTCCCCTACTAGTAGACAGTATGTTGCTGACACTCATAAAGTGGCACGTGGTACAAATACAACGATTTACACGTGTCCTCAATTCCACCAAAATCGCTTGTGAGTGGGGAGACATATGTCCTCTTTTATGAACATGAGAGAACGAATTCGCACCATTGGGGTAATTTTTTTTCAATGAAATAAATTCAAAATTCAGTGAATTGATTCATATTTCATAGTTCTATTGCAGTGCTTTCAAAGTTAAAAAAATATATAATCCTTGAACTGACCTGTTCCTTCAGATCTTTTGTTTTAGAATGGCAGACCGTTACAGTTGCATGGTTCCATTTGAGTAATTCTGCTGTTGGAGTTCCTACGATTTTACTTCGACCCAATACGACAGCTTGAGCACCAATAAGGTTCACTCCAGATCTTTTGATTAATTCTAAAACACCATTAGGTGTGCAAGGAATGAACGCAGACAAATCTCCAGTAGCAACCCTGCCTTCGTTGATGGTGTTCAGGCTGAAAGAGGGATGTGATGAAAAATATGGTATCTCCTAAAACAGTTATATGTACGGCAAAATATTATGAGCAAGATATTTCATTTTTTATTTTTGCTAAATTTCTCGAAAGTGTTACCTGGCAATGTGAAAGTCGCTAAAATTCATTCCTATCTATAAAAATGACATTGTTTATTCCAATAAGTATATTGTACATTTATCAACTATTATAAATTATTATTAGCGAAGAATACCACTAATGAAATGCCTGTGCTATGACCCAATCTCAACTGCTTTCTTCATATAATTGTACAATAAATGTTTAATCAACGAGTGTTTCAGAGTAAACAAACAAAAAGAAAGCGGGGATGACGACGAGAGGAGGGAAAAGACATTTTAATGAAACAGAAAATAGAATTTTTCAGGATGACTCATTATAATTTTTTTTATGTCTTGCTTGTATTTATTATATATCTGTAAGCCCTGAAAAACTGATTGTTTCATGCCTCTTTTTTGTTTGAATACTGTTTTTTATTTTTCAACAACATTTTCAAAATGACTGTTGGGAGTTTTCATAATTTGTATTGTATTAATTACCATTTTTACATTTTTAATATTAAGTTTTATCAAACATGTGAATTTGTTTACTAGGATTCGTTGGATTATATTTGAATGGAGGGAGATATTTATGTTTTCCATAGGCATAGAAATGCCTCAGTCGTGAATGCCGAAGCAACTCGTTAGACTCTTATGAATGTGACACAATAATATAAAAACTCAGCTATGGTTATGGATCGCTTAGAACTGCAATTGAATAAGGAAACCCATTTCAAAAAACTGATTTTTCAAATAGCGCTCCGATAACGTACTGTTGATAATAAAATCGCCAAATTAAATTTCGAAGTTAAGATTGAAAGCATCAGATGTCGTTAAATAAGCTATTTATTCAAGCCCACCTTATATTTTATGGATCAACCCACACACAATTCAATTCATTGAAGAATGAATTTAGCGCCACACAATTTAGTTTACATATATTTAACACAATTACATATCTTTTTTTTCAACTAACGACTTGACCGAAGGGCGTACTTTTGAAGATTGAAGTTTCACTTCATATTTATTTCTGAAATAGTTCAGAACATTCGATAATACTCGAAAGCATTTAACGACATTCCAGAAAATCCTGCGACATACACAACTTCTTCACAATTTAACCGACACTCTATCTCTTATCGTTTACGATTTTGAATAGCCCTGTATATTTATTGGGTCGCCTTTCCGTTGGGAGACCTACGAATTATTGAATTCACTTATATGACCACCCCGGCCTGGATACCGGCGTGAATAAAGGGAGCTATCATTTCACAATTTTGACTAAACTTTCACATAAACTTTTACATATTAATGACTTTACACTTCATAATCTCCGTAGCATACCGAAACTTTCTTGAATGTTGTGGAATAATCTGAAGATCTGTAATGTTCTTGAACATCCCGGAATATTATTGTTAAACATTTCAGAACTCTCTTGAATGCTAAGGATTATTCTGAAACATTGTAGGTCATGTAAAGTCTTTTTTCTATGGGTAGTGCTACTCATTGGTAGGGAGGACCTCATATAATTCGAAGAATATTATCTTATTCTAACTAACTTTCTCAAAATAATATCAACTCTCTGAGCGAACCAGGTACCCTGCTAGTAACCGTGGATGAAATTCACTCACTTAATATCTTTTTTAATATTATCCTGGATAGTGTTATGAATCTTCATCAAGTAACGTGTCAGTGAATTAACAATATTTAAATTTTGAAACAGGTAAGCATTCATGTATCTAACGATTTTCAGAACGCTTGTATTTATTTTCTCGCGTGATACTTTTAATTTTGCGAAAACGATAAAATTTTGAATTGTATGTAGCAGAAGGCAATCATAATATGCATGAAATACTAACATATTCATTTGATAAGGATTAATTTTGTGTCCTTCTGAATGTTTTACGAATTATCAGATTATATGTGACTATTATTCTGAACATAGATATGCCATCACGGACTCTTTTGTAGACCTCCAAGCTTGTTTCGGAAGTTTTGTGCATTTCAATATAATATGTCGTATTATACATTGATTGAGTGGGAAAGAGACGTGTGCGACGTAACCGATGCATAGAAGGATAGAGTGAGTATCGGAGAGATTCAGTTAACAGATCAGATAACAACGCGGGTAAATTACAAAAATAATGTATATTATAGTGATAGTGATTGAAAAATCGGATCAAAGAAAAAACATGGCGGCATTCAGTCCAGTGTTAAAGAAAAAAACATGGCTGGTAAAGTAAAAAAAAACTGGCTGCCATCGGTGTTTACAGGGTGTCTCAAAGATACGTTATTCAAGAAAAAACATGACGTGTACAGGGGGTCACAAAAATACATCATTTGAAAAAAATGGCAGTTAACGGGGCTCTTTCGTTTTAATATGTGATTCTTCAGTGTGTACAGGATGTCTAAAAAATATATCATTCGAGAAAAAACGTGTGTTCAACGGGGCTCTATCGTTTTAAAGTGTGATTTTTCAATGTGTACAGGGTGTTTCAAAATACATCGTTTAAAAAACATACCAGTTTAACGGGGCTCTATCGTTTTAAAGTGCGATTCTTAAATGTGTACAGAGTGTCTCAAAAGTACATCATTTAGAAAAACTCATGGCGTTTCAATGGGACTCTATCGTTTCAACGTGCCACTCTTCAATGTGTACAGGGCGTGTCAAAATACATCATTCAAGAAAAAATATATCAATTCAACGGGGGCAATGAGACTAGTTCAAAAACTCCAGACATCAGTGATTTCAAGTGAGCTGGAAGAAACAAGAAGTTGTAAGGATGAACTGCAGGGTCAACAGTTTTGTTTTACTTATTCTATTTATCTTCAATTCATGGGTACAAAGTACATTAAAAAAAGGTATTTCCAGTGAAATGCTCGATAAAATAAACAATTGATGGTGAATGAAAACTTGCAATAAGGGCTTTCTGATATATCGATAACAATATTATTATGTTTATGCAAGTATTCTTAGTAAAAATGCAAAAAAAATATTTGGGAGAATGAATGTTGACCCGTTAAAATTTGGATATTTTGTGACGGTCCCTCTCCTGTGATGAAAACCGTATGAAAATCCGTTTGGTTGTATTGTCATCCAAATGTTATCCACATTAACATCGGATATTCACCATTGAGGATGACAGTAAGTCATGCAAGTTTTTTCAGTTATTACTATATTGTGTAGTAATGCTATAAATGATATCTGATTCAATTCTATAACGAATGTTTGGAATACAAAGTGAAAAGAAAAAAAGGATTTTTTGCATAATTCACTATTCATATAAAAATAGTTGCTTCAAGGGAATTTTTTCTTCCAGTTTTTATCTGAAAGTTACTTCTTTGCATGATCTACACATCTATGTATAGAGTTAATTGTTTAAAATTCATTGTTAACTTCATTTCCTTGGAAAATCCCTACAATTTTTGTATAAAGAAGAAGTAGAAAGTCAAATCCTTTCTTTCTCAAAAAAGAACGTGGTCTTTGAGATATTTACAGAAATGCCTTTGAGATATTTACAGAAATGCTTTTTAAAATTGAGAACTGGTTCATCAGATAGATAGATATGTTTATCAATCTTTATCGATCATTTACTTGATATTAGATAGTTGAGTTAAATAACAAATACGTAACATGAGAGATCGAAAACAGATACGTAAAAATATCTTACATATTCGATACAGTAGAACAATAAAACCTGAAATATCAACAAAGTGATTGATTAAATGCATCTATCGAGTAAAATTCTTTCATTTCATGTGGTAACATCCTATTGAAAAACGGTTCTGCATAAGCTGGGAACTTTATGTATTGAATTTTGTTGTATTGCTCTGAATAAATGTCATAATTGTGCCTGGTTGGATATTCATGAAGATCTTTATTTCTTTTAGAATATCGTCAATTTATGTAGATATGTATAATATCGTCAACTTATGTAGATAGATATTGAAATATTGATTTTTTATTATGTGGTTCAGAGCAAATGTTCCTCTACATGACTATTATCGAGACCAAAAATTAAACAAACAGATATTTTTTGAATTCACGAGTAAAATCAATGGCTCGTTCCTATACTATTATATTGTTTCTGGAAATTGAAAATATTTCATGTTCTAGTAAATACTAGAAAATGAATCATTCGAAATGAAGTCTTGAAACATTCACAGGCACTTACCAGAACCCCGAAGGTTCTGGTAAATGCCTGCCTGAAAAAAACTATTTTCCCGGACAATAGCACACTGGAATGATATCTGACAGACATTTATGCAAGATGCCTCACAGAAGTTAGTCTCTCTAATGTTTCTCGTTAATCCAGCAGTAGAAGTTTGCTAAGTAGATAACCGGTTTCGAGGTATTGCCTCTCATCAGTGCAGGAAAGATCCGTCCCAACTGCATGTATGAAATCTTCGTCTGAGATAAATATTGTTAACTAGTTACAGCTCGTTCTCGTGAACAAGATAGAATCATTTCATGTACCAATACTCTAACGCACTGAATGTGAGTTGTTCAAACATTATAATTATGAAGTAAAAAAATTATAAAGGAAAAGCAGGCAGAATGTATGATATTTTGTTTCAGAAACTATTCATACCTATCTGATATTCATTAATCTAGTTTTGCAAAGTGAAGTATTCTGAACACATCTGTCTTATCTGTTACGTAGCTATTTTATTTTACCTTGAAAAAATATTTGGAGTGGAGCCAGGAAAAAAATAATATAATTGAATGCATTTGTTTTCGAATAAGTGTCTATTCTTAGAAAGATTCATCTTGAAATTTATAGGTTGGCATTATTTTTGACATTTCAGGGAATTTATTCTATTAAAAAAACGTAGATGTCTGGGACTTATTGTTTCTGAAAAGATCTTGTAACTCATTTCGATTCAGAATATTTTTTATAGCTTGATTGCATTACTCCTCATTAGTATTGTAAAATCACACTACATTATCGGAATGAAGCATTGATAAAACAAAAAAACTATCGTATGCATCTGATACAAAAAAATAAAAAAAGTAGTTGGTAACATTTCGATCCCAATATAATTTGATGACCGCTGATACAATTTTTAGCAGTTTCATATCGCCCATCCATTTCTAAATGTCAAAATTACGTTATTGTAAAATCAGTTAACACTTCAACAAAAAACTCCGGACAGAACTTTTTCGAAATGTTAAAGAAAGCCGACTTTGAATCTGGACAACATTTCGAATATTAGATAAGATGAATTACCTTTTAGTAATTGTTTATGTTTTACTGCAGAACGTTTTATATTCAAATATCTTTACGGTTTTTCTTGATTTCTCCAGAAGTAATAAAAAGAAAGGTCTAGTCTGTGGTATTTTTGAAAACGTAACTGAAAGATTTTCAAAATGGGTTGTCACTCAACCATCTTTTCATTCAACATTTCAGGAGTTGTGTAAAAAGTTTTCAGTATTTCATATTTTAAAGATGAATTTTCATATGAGTAGGTGACAGGCACCTCAAATATTAACTCCTGAGAACTCCTTTTTGAGCCACAAATACTGTCCGAGATAAAGCAATTACAAACCCCTGGAAGTAAATTGCATAACTCAAGCGAAATTCCACATAGGCATAATACACACTGAG
>WOGP01008551.1:0-11159 GCA_015342065.1 Leptinotarsa undecemlineata
TTTTTGACAACGTCTAGTCAGGCGAATTTTGAAACAGCTCAATATCAACAATGCCTCTGTTCCTGATTAAGTGCCCGTCATCGTACTTAAAATGTGCGCAAATTAATTCGCACCAGTGTTTTGCCGACTTTTCAACTTCTCTTACCAAAAAGGGGTTTTTCCTTCTTATTGGATGTTTGCTCGCGTTCAGCCTATTTCCAAAAAGGTCAGGAAAAATCTTCCAAATAACTATAGGCCAGTTTGCTGTGCTATCGGAGATATCAAAACTCATGGACGAAGCCGTGAACCACCATGTCCTCAAATATTTTGAAGGCGTCAACATCTTGAGCGACCATCAATATGGCTTTCGGAAACAAAGATCAACAGGCGACCCATATTTGAAATAAGACAATCGAGAAACATGGAGAGTCAGTAGATGTTGCTTTCGATATTTCTAAGACCTTTCACCGCGTGTGGCATGAGAGTTTGCTGGCCAAACTCTCGAAAACTTTCACCATAAACGCTGGTGTTTTCTACGATCTATATTGCCTCCAACCCTCTTTCAATTGTATATAAACGACTTATTGGGAAAAACCAGGAATCCAATATATTGATTTGCTAACGAGAGCACACAGAAGATTGCATATGTTAATGAAGATATGTAAGTAATTTAGAATTAGGGTGGAAGGTTCAATCCAATGCCACAAAAACCTTGGCATCGGTTTTTTCCAAAAATATAAATGTTATCGAACCGGATATGATAATGTCGGGTCAGACAATTCCACCTTCTGTTTCCATAATATTGTTGGGGGTTGAAATGGATACCAATATGTTTTGGAACCATCATGTCGCTTGAATTGCAAAAACTGCTTCTCAAAAGCTTGGAACACTATTCCTAACTAGGAAACTGTACACACCTCAGCAACTATTATGCTTTATAAAGCATCAGATCTTCTTAGGAGTATTGTTCTCATGTATTGAGCTCCGCACTGAAGAATACCGTGAAATTGCTGGATTCCATTCAGAAAAGAGCCGTACGCTTGATTAGAAACGCGAACATCATTTGCAACCTTGATAGTCTGGAACACTGAAGAAAGGTTAGAGATTTGTCTCTTTTCTATAGACACTTCCATAGAAAGCGGTATAGATCAAAATTTCGCGACGGACTGTAACAGATCATCGTTTTTTGGTTCAACTCAGGACACTTCGAACTTCACTATTTGAGAAATCTTTCATTTGGAAATCTGCGTTTTTGTGGAATGAACTTCCTGATAACGTTTTTCCAAATGGATTTTATCTCCAGCGATTCAGTACTCAATAATTTATGGCCATTATACGCTCTCACAGAAGTTATGGATATCAAATTCTTGTACCTACTCTTTCTGTGTATGGCGAATCTTTTGTTATATCTCCCGCACTAAGTTCAGCAACCTGATGAGGAAACTGCTAATAGCTTTTTACACCATGCATTAAGGGTTAACATATCGTGTGAAACCCCGCTTGACTCGTGTTAATCTTCTAGGGTTGCTCTTGGTCCATCTCTATCAGACGAATGAATGATATAAATACCGATGAACTCATGTGAATAATTGTTCATTGTTTTCTAAAGGAAAAGCTAGATTGAATTAAGTTATTCCAAGACGTTTCCATGTATTTCATTTTCGAAATATCACATAGGTATTCTTGTTGAGGAGAAGAAAAAATAATTTTAACATGGAAATAAATAAATTTTTCTAAAGATTCTTCATTTATTAAAATAAGGAAGTTAATCAGTTATTCGTGTATGAAATATATTTCGAAACGAAAGAATTATTTAGTTTCTCTATCATGAGTAACTTATTTTTTGTAAAAATTTTCGAACGCATCAGCTTGAATAATTTCAACGTTTTTTGAAAAGAGGATTTTTTCGAATTGCTTTTGTCACATGACCCTCGCTCTGAATTAATATTTCATTCATATAATGATTAAATCTCTAAAAATAGAGTAAAGTTCACATTTTTAAATAAAAAAGTCACATTTGAAATGAAGCTCAATTTGGAATTGAATATCTTAAAAAATATTCCATGATTTCTAGTGATATTGAAAACGTTACCAGTGGTACCAGTGATACCTAATAGGTTTTTATATACTGAGCCACCATTCAAATGTACTTAAGTGAAAATTATCAGAGTTAGTTATTTATTTTTAAAATGAGAATAGTGCCTATTTTGTCAATTCGAAGGCAAATTCACAGAAAAGTGTAAATGAAAATAAAATACCATTCTTGAATTATAACTAAAATTTGAAAATTTAGTTCCCGTAAATAACAAATCCATGACTGCAAATTCAATTTGATCAATCCATATCATGATATATTTCTAATAGTATTCCTGCTTCGAATGCTGTCATTATTTTAATCATTTGGGATCTGAGAATGATGATAATATCACTACTTTATAGGAAATATGTCATATTTTTCATAGATTTGAAAAAATATGATCTACTTTCCCAAATATTTCGAGGGACTTAAGGGGACTGTGGAAGATTTGGTTGCAGAGTCTTACTAACGGTTCTCCTTTTGTTTATCTTTGTTAGATGTTTTTGTATTGGAAAATCATCCTGTATTACTCTATGTATTGGTAAATTATACATTTATTATAGTTTTCGATATTTCAATCACCATGTTTAAAATTTTGAAGAAATACTTTTTTTCCAGAAACTTGTCTGAAAGCAATTTTATTGCTGAATAATGTCAAATTTTACGAAATTGAACTATGCAGGTATCTCTAGAGAAATTGAAGATTTCACATGCTGGTCAAATATTTTTGTTGGTTACGTTTTTATTCATGTGCCTTTTTTTAAATTTGAATTTACCCGCAGGAGCAGTAAAATGAGCAATAATCATCAGTAATAATCAGAATTTTTGGATTCATTAATATAGATGGAACATATCTTACCGGTTCAGCAATGTTTCTCTGAGAGACATTGAAAAAATCATAACTCAAAGAATGGCAATGAATTGCATAACACGGGGGTATTAGGGGACTCATTCTGATAGGTCTTGAGGTCACCTACATCAAAACAATTTTTATTAATGTATCAATTTGGGTTACTTTCATACATCAGTTTCTCAACAATCACGAAATATTCATCATGAAATCGAATTGTTCTGGAAAAACTTCAATGAAGGTAATTATCTAGTAATTGATTTGACCAAAAAGTTAATTATCTAGTAATCGATTTGACCAAAAAATGTATGTAACTAATGTTTCTTGTAACACTTGATTTAGTGTTTAGTGAAACATTTAAAGAAGAACTTATTCAACCCCTGATTTTTTATTTTGGCTCACTTCGTTTTCCAGAAATAAAATCGAAATGCGATGGAAACCACAAGTGTCTTTTGCATTGAAAAAAAAACAACATTTTTCAAGTCATTACTATTGATGTGACAACGAATATTTCCAATAATAAAAAGGTTTTTTCAAAAAAGTTCAACACCTTGTCTCTTGGAAACAATGCATTTCCAGACCTCATAAATTTAAGTCCTCAATAAAGATTTCTCAGCACAATTAGGGAACACACCGAATATATACTCTATCTCTCTTATTCAGAATATAATTCTTAGCATTTGTTTGAAGGTGGTTGACAATATTTCATTTTATTTCATTATAATTTTAGTCTTTTTGCTTAAAATATAATCGTTATATTTCAGCTACCTTTTTTAATATTTTACAGATTCTTTCAGATATTTCAAATCTATTTATATCATATTAGACAATGGAAGTACGAACTAATGAAATTCTAGGCATATTTGGAACGTTGGTGTATATGTAAAATTCCTTCAAATCAACCAGAGTAAAATTTGTAATTGTAGGCATGATGTTTTATGGAGGGTTAATAAAATAATTATTCATGAGAAGCATATTAGGAATCAATATAGATGAAAAATTTTTACAAATTCGCATTCAGCATCTCCAGTAACTCATACGTACGAAATAATATTGGAAGAGCCCGAAAACTAACGGAAATAAAGGTCGAAAAAGTTTTTTTTACAGATGAAAGTAATTTCAACTTTTAAACTGGCTATTTTCCCGAAAACACTTTTACTACATTTTTTGTTGAAATTTTTGCTTCTTACCGATGGTATGGATAAAAATCAACTGACATGCATGATTTTAAATTTTGTTTATATAGACTTCTAATATAATTTTATGAATAATAATACTGATTATATGAGTAAACACTATGTAAGCAAACCATTATTGTCAAGTATTGTCAAAGGTAAATTTAATTTTGCACAAAAGTTTTACCACTTATTTGTTAGTAACTTCATGAATAGTAAACAAATGATGCACCCTGTAATGACTGTCGAACACATGACTAGCCATAAAACAAATTCAAATGGTTCATCGTTGAACCGAGCGCGTCGACCGTAAACCAAAGTCCAATCGCGCTCTGCGAACGGATACTTCAACAGACATTCAGAATCAAAAGCCCTTTTCGCTAATTGTCCAGGTACGATAATCACGTGTATTCCGCGATGCGTGTGCCACAATTACACAATCAAGTATGCGTGCGTGGCGCCATTCAGTGCGCACGCGCAAGTGGGCATGTCCTCCAACGCGATTACAACGTCGGACTTTGAGAGTAGGGCGAAAATTCACAACAGACACGGCCCGGCAGTTAGACTGTGTTGTTCAAATTCGTTGCGAATCATATCGCGTAAACTACTGCGTCATATCGTGTTCCGAAGAAACAAAACAAACTGTGTGGTGTCTGTCGGCAGGGTTTTGCCTCAGATCAGAGTGAGTGTTGCGACAATTGACGGTGATGAATTGCTGACTTGTGGATCTGTGGTTCAGTGCGTGAATTGCGCCGCAATTTATAAAATTAGCTCAGCTCAAATAATCTTATAACCTGTGCTGCTGCCGGGTGATTTTCGAGTTAGGTGCGAACGACGTGCGGTTTATATGAACGGGCAGTACGGTGCGTGGCCTGTCCAAAAAATGAACCTGGATATCATGGAACCGCTCGCAGAACACGACGGTTTCGAACCGCAGACTCGCGCGCGCTCCAACACGTGGCCTCTGCCCCGGCCCGAGAATTACGTCGAGCCCGGCGATGAGGCGGGCAACAAGTGTTCAGGGCTGCCCGTTCCCGTTCCTGCCGCCACAGTGCCCACCAAAAAGAATTCCAGCAGGAGGAACGCCTGGGGCAATCTAAGCTACGCAGATTTGATAACGCAGGCAATCAAGACGTCGCCCGATCAAAGACTGACTCTGTCGCAGATATACGAGTGGATGGTCCAAAATGTGCCCTATTTCAAGGACAAGGGAGACAGCAACAGCTCGGCAGGATGGAAGGTAGGAATTTCTAGCTGACAATATTCCAATTTCAATGTCAGTCTACTATATACATATTTGGTTGAACAGCAAAATTTGAAGCTCCACAGAAAGTAATCCAACAGAAATTATATACCTAGGTATAGAGTTAACATCTTGCTAATATTTCTGTGCAACCATAGTCAGTAAAATGACGGATTAATGTAAATTAGAAGAAACAACATCAAAGCAAACCAATACTACGTTCCTACATATTACAAGAAACATTCTACCAGGTTTAATAATTTTCATTTATTGTTATTAGAAAGAATAAATCATATTCAATCTTTGAAACTTCATTTCTGCTTTAACTACAGTTAGTAAAATAAGTCTACATCATGCTCACAAATTAAATAAACTGTGACAAAACACGGTAATTTCAATTGAAATGTTGAATATGTAATGTCATCCGAAGGCTACCTGGATCTTCTTTGAGAGGCTAAAACATAAATTTCTAAATAATTTATGTCATACCTAATTCATTGAGGTTCAATATGGTGAATAATTTTTCACCGAATACAAACACAGCGAATTATCCTCGCGAATAAATTGAGAAAGTTTTCGAAAATTATTCATTCATATTTACGTAGTACCTACTAGCTATCGCCTTCAAGAAACACAAAATTTCTGCATTAGATTAATATTTCTTATCAAAAAATTTGAGCATGTCTACTTGTTTGAAAAATCTGTCACCTACCTAGCCGATAAAATTAACAATAATTGATTTCTCATCATTTGGCTTCATTCATCTGATAATTAATTTAAATACCAATGGAAAATCAAGTTTCTCCAAATATCAGGATACAAATTTAATGAATTCTAAATATGCTTTCACTTTATAGCTTTTGAACATTATATTATAGTAACATTATGTAAATATACTCTGCAAAAATAGAACTGGATAATTTTAAAATTCCTAAAATTAATATATTGAAATATTTTGTGAACAATCGTGTTCAATATATTGTTTATCTGTACAAAAAATATAAGAATGTGGTTCCAAAATCTGTAGAAAATAATATCCACTTCAATTGTTGAGCAGGGTGTTAGTTTATTCATTATGAAATCGTCTTCCACACAAATAGTAATTTATGTAACACGTATGGAAAAGAGTGTAGACAAAGAAAAGAGAGTGGACACATGTCTGGAAGTCTGCGAGTCCGCAAATACCTTGTTTTTATTCTCTGAAAATTGTAACTTTTCCAGCAACCTAACAACATAATTGTTCACAAACCTGAATGACGCTAAAACAAGGAACTTTTTTTTATTTTATTGGCAATGTTACAGAATTGAACTCGAACTAGAACTGAAAACGAATGCGATATTATCTGAATTATATAACTATTGAAAATTTAAAATGTAACTTCCACAAATGTATGCATGTGTAGTGTTTCTTGAAAGAAGGTTGAACTGACAAGAAAACATAATAAATAAGAATGGACACTTTGACAAAGTGAATATTTTCCTATCTTTTTGGACAAATTTGAGTAAATTAAATTAAGAAACATAACTTGAATTTCTGGATGGTGATATTGACAAAAGTACCTCTAATAACAAAATTCAGGTAAAATGACGATGACATTCAAACATAATTCCATAAATATAACTATTTTTTTTGCAAGAAGATATTGCACAATGAACGCATGTAAATAAATAGTTTGTATCGTTGTGTGTATTTGATATATTTTACGGAATTTTCTGGGAACACTTATCTATAAGTTATAAACAAAAAATATCGCGGTAACATATGAGTATCTACTTTATTTGGGTTCTAGTTGAATTAGTTTTGAATTCTATCCCAAGTATTCATATCTGATTAAATGAACAATTGACAAGCGTGTATAGATAAATATTTTTATCTGAGATATTCGTTTACCTGATGCGATATTTTTATATTAGGACTCAATGTATCGAAAATTTTAAATTGTTCACAAATTGACAACAAAAAACGAATTCTAAACTCTGCTGAATGCCATCCTACAACCTCTTGAAAAGAGAAGTAGCCAGAAAACCTTGAAGAAATATCAACAATGGCTTTATTAGCTTTTTATTCGAGAACGGATTATGATCCATTGAAGTTGACTACCAGAGTATGGCATTTGACCCAGCATAGAACCGGGTAGTACTCCCACAGATATATCAAGTTTTATCATTATTGATGATACAGTTTTCTATTGGAAAGAAATCATAAAAACAAAAGAATTTTGTTGAACGTCTGTTAAGTGTAGGGGAAAACCTATCTGTGTTTATAAACAATTTCGAAATGTGATCTTTCAGAAATTCTTGCGGCCGCACAAATATTTCTTGGTATCGTTTCATAATTAATTTTTGTTAAAATGCTCAGGGCAATTGGAGAACTTGATAAGATTTCAAGTTGGTTCTGATTATGTCAGCCCGACTAGGCATCCCACTTCTCGATTCAACTGATGAGGTTACAGAAGGTTATGAGCGATATGAGATAAGAACGGTATTGATGGAAATATCCCATTTTCGTAACAATGCCGAAGGCTAAAGTTTAGTAAATAGTTGATAACAGAGTACAGAAATAAAAAAGAATAGTCGACATGAGATAAAAATTAATATTTCTGGTGACTGAGCGCTTCACTCATCAATCTTTGAAAATATAATAATCAATAATTGTGTGTCGATAAACTTGAGCAGTACAAAAAAAAAATTTGAATCCAAAGAAAGTCATGAATTTCTAAAGAATTGTAAATGTAATAGAAAATTTGTTATAAACTACAATGAAATTGTGTAATCTATCTATTGTTCCGATTACAAATTTTCCGATAAATTTTCCATAGGAAAATATTAAAATTGATTTTTTTTACTGTGGTTTTCTCTTATACAGGTGGTCACTCAGGGAGAAAATATTTTTTTATCCAGGACACCATCAGAGATTATGCTTCAAATAATACCAAAATAAATTTTTTTTTTGAAAGTTTTGGAAAATTGAAGGACATTCATCAGTGTCGTGGCTTTCACAATTTCAAAATATAGGATTATATAGATACCACTGCTTTGTCATAAACTCTAGTGCCAAAAAGTGGCATTCGTCAAATTAGGTTGAAAAGCTCTTGGAACATTTTCACTTACAAGGATATATGACTGTTTATGTTCGTTAACAAAATTGAAGTAGAATAATTTCTGAATAAAGTGGTCTATGTTGTAGCGTACCTAAGGATTAACAAGGTCTTACCTTCGAACGTGTGATTCTTAACACGGAAGAAAGAATATATTTCAACAATGTTCGTGTAATTTGCATTGCGTTGATTGTACGTCTTTCTGGCACCGGGTGTTACAAGAAAACTTTGTTTATGTCGTTGGAAAATTACTTACAATCTGACTTGTGATTTTTTTGACTTTTTATTTTTCATCAAGTGAATAAGCAAAGATTGATCACAATTAATGCTTTTGTGACATATCTAAAAATTATCGTTCAAACAGCAAATTCACTATTATTTCATTAAATTGCCATTTCCATATTGAATATATTGTGAAAGGATTTTTCATGAGTGCAAGAATATTGCAGAAATGCAGTAGGTACGAGAATACTAAAGTTTTTTCTATTTCATCCAGTTTTTAAAATTTTCAATATCAGATATTAACAATATAAAAAACTGAATTATCTTACCCTTGTTGCAAATCGATTTAGAGACTCATTAAGTAGGTCCCAAGTGCCTGAACTAAACAATAAAAGATAGAATAACTGATTATGGCATAGTTTATAATAAGCCATAAATAATGCCAAAGGTACTCAAACAAAGGGTTGGATTAACCCACCCAACAGCTAATTTCTATTATATGCAGACGAATTATTGGAAACCATGGACTTTCCATTTGTTTAAATGATTTGTTAAATAAAATAATAATGTTGTAGTCAACATTAGGTTGTTGCCGTTTCTCACACACCTATAATACACGTAAACATGAATAACAGCATACCATGATTTTTTTGCATAATTTCATGGAGAAACAAAAGAAATCTTGTGGAAAATCAAACTTTAGGCATCATACACCTAACAAAAAAATGTTGTCCAAATGCTCGGAAAAACTGTAAGTCTCGAACATTCATTTAAAGTCTCGACTGGAAATTCATTTAGTCTCGACTAGAAATTTATTTAATAATGATTCACTGCAAGGGCGTATAAATTATTAGGAACATCAACTCGTTTAGAATCATCTCATATTTGAGACAAATCTGTATTAACCGTTCTCGTATATACGTATTTATGAAATTACTATATTTTTTGTAATATGTAAGTACTGTGTATGTAGGTCTAAAGTGAGTGGGTCTATTCGACCCTCCACCGCAACCCATAAGGGTTTATTGTGGCTCTACTGTATATGTACTCTACTCAAACTGCAGTTTGAGTAGCAGCATTATAAAAATAGCAGTTATTGATAATAACTTTCTTGCGCATTGTTACTCGTATGCATGTCGTAGTTTGAATAGTATCAATAGTGCTTTCTCAGTAACTGATGAGACTACAAAAAAATAAACTCTACTACATTCATCAGCATCGTTTGTAGTTGAAATTTTGTTTTTGATTCACTACAAATGCACTTGAAAAATACTCGATTTTATTTCATTCATTTATGATGTGTTTAATAATAATAATAATAATAATAATAATAATAATGGCTTTTATTGATGGTTCCATACAATTACAACCAATCAAATGGCAGGATTCAATATCTGCGTATGATAAGTCATCGCAGAGATTGCTCTTCCATCCAACCGTAATGGTAACTACAAACATCTAATTTCAGCTACAATCAACTTCATCGTTTGTAGTTTGAGGACAATTGTTATTATATATATTGTTCATTTTATGCTCTGAAATTTGAATAATAGAAATACAGGGGTTATCGAAATGTGAAATCACATCGCAAAGTTGCAAGACATAAAATTCTGGAATTTGTCCACTTTATTCCTATTAGCTTGTACAACTGAGTGAAACGATTTCTCAATGTTTTCTATATCTGCATTGTTTCTTTTAAAAAACTTTCCAAATTTACCGAACTCGTACTAAACCTGTGAATGGCCCCCTTAAGTGCAATACCGAGGTTGATTACTATCAATATTGGAAAATCATTTTTGTGAACACGGTTTATACGGTTGATTCAGTTGTTCGGTAAGAATATATGCATATTATTAGATCAATTTATTGATTGTGGAAAGTCGAATGACCGCAGACAAGGTACTTTTGCCTACTCAACGAAATTACTTTTTCCTGCAATCCGTATAAAATTTCTGGTATGTGTACATTTCTAATTGTTCGAATGAGCAAATGAATTTATAAATTTTGTGATGAACGTATTTTGTTAAATGATAATTGTGTGAAAAACCAGATGTTTTTTCAACTTCATTTCCACATACCATTTTCAGTTCCAGTGAGACAATAATAAATACTTTTTACAATGTTTCATTTTAAACATTGAAGCCAAAATGAAAATGAATGATTGTGATTTGAAGCAGTGGTCGCTTCCACGATCTGAAGAAACCTGCTGGATTTTTTTATAATGTTGTCGAAAGAACAAGGTTATGACCAATATATTGCACCATATTGATTATTCTAAGAGAATAATTCGGGACTGT
This sequence comes from Leptinotarsa undecemlineata, assembly GCA_015342065.1. Classification (NCBI taxonomy): domain Eukaryota; kingdom Metazoa; phylum Arthropoda; class Insecta; order Coleoptera; family Chrysomelidae; genus Leptinotarsa; species Leptinotarsa undecemlineata. The sequence continues at coordinate 10,942 of WOGP01008551.1, forward strand.
ATTTTGAATATTTCGAAAAAGTAATTCGTATCGAATGTTATGAGAGCCTCGATAAAATATAAAGAGGATGGTGTTATTTATTTTAATTTTTTATAACATTTCAAATAATTCACACTACGACACTGTCACACAATACATATATAACACTTTTCTCGACGCCCATTTCGCCAACCAACTTTTTGTCGTCAGGAGGTAACCTCTTGTTTCCGGAAATTTAT
>WOGP01008553.1:0-11159 GCA_015342065.1 Leptinotarsa undecemlineata
AATTTGAGAAACCGGCAAATGCCAAATTTTCGAAAAACTAAAAAAACTAAATTTGTACTAGAGAGCCTTACCCATTTTCGAAAATTCGAGGAATAACTGCTTTTCTGAACATTTTTTGGAAAAGTGTCAAATTTGACAGGGAAGAAAAATCACTTGATTGGTCATATGCATGTCATTTGAGATCATTTTTAAAGCACAACCTAATGGAGTTATCAAAAGTTGCTTGAAAAGATGAACAAAAAAAAATCCCATTTGATGCGGACTTTATGTGTGACACTGTATAATATATTCGAACGTTTTCGTGGGTCGGTAGACTTTTTACTTTTGTAGACATCACACATGATACGTTTGTTGACTTCTGCAATTAATTTAGTCACTCGCCATTGAAATATGTTTTTCCGTTATCCAGTCGTCGCAAGCCTACGAACGACAACCCTCAAATGTGCGAGCTAAGGGTTAACGAGGTCTTACCTTTGAACGTGTGATTCCTAACACGGGTAGAACGATAGCAAGTGGAAATCGAATCACCAGACACCAAATTTCACTGTATCATATTAACAATAGTTTTCACATAGATAGATTTCTTGACAATTGATCTATATTTGAACATAGTATCAATACAGATTTGGCTTCTCGGTACATCTGGTTCTATCTTAATTCGAATATTCTCTCAGTTGATTCAAATATAAAATTGATGGGAGGGTCATCAAGGTTGTGACTGCACCTTACTAATATTCAAAAAGTTTCAGAACTTATGGGAAGTGCTATCAAACGGAGAACGTTCGAATATAAAAAAAATGAAAAGAAGTTTGTGACTACAGTAAATAGTGGAGGTTATGTAAAACATATCCCTCAGAAACTTATCATTACTTCCAAAAGTTAGAACCATGCATCAAAATATCTAAATCTCAACGTAGAACCAATGCCTATTGTTCTCAACTTTTAGTCTTATTTTATTTGAAAATTACATATCACATCTTGAGTTTACAGATTATGTATCAATATATCTCCAAAAAACTGCTAGTTTTTCATTGATTTTTTTCTGTTCTCTTTCATCAGATACAACTGGAGAAAGAAAAAGTAATGTACGACTTAGAGAACATCCAGTCGCAATTGGACAAGGTTCTCGGCCAATCTGCTCGTCTTCAGAAAGAAAAAGAATCGGTCCAATCAGAAGCAGATCGACTTAGGGACAAAGTCGAAAAATCACAGGTTAGATATTGTTGCTATCAATACGAATACTTGGATATTTCCAAGAAGAAATATAGGTGAACTTTGATCTAAAACAGTTAGTATATGAAAGTCTGGTTTGAGTATGAAGTAGGTGTCAAAGTGATAATATTTGTTGATAGCAGAAATACTATTGCAATAAATTCATTGAGTGATCTTAATTATTGAAATTATTAATCGTTGCGGTTTTACAGAATGCTATATCCAGAATTCAAAAAGAGAGAGATAGCTTCCAAGACGAATGCGAGAAACTCAAAGAGAGAGTCGAAATGCAGCTCAGCCAGATTTCCAAAGTTCAGAGGGAAAGAGCAGACATCGAAACCGAGCTGGACGTTCTCAAAGATAGATGGGAAAAATCGCATTCTTTGCAGCAGAAGCTTCAAATCGAACGAGATGATGCCTTGTCAGAAGTTGACATTCTCAAGGAGAAGCTTGAAAAAGCAATATATGCTTCTCAGAAGGCCATCGATGATAGAGAGAATATTCACATCGATTTCGAGAAGTTGATTGAGAAATACGACAGGTAAGTGTTTTTGTAGCTCCATATCCTAATATATGTTTAGTGTAATACATTGTGGTGTTTACTGATCGAGAGAGTTTTTATACTCTATACACTGATACAGTTGATTTTTTTCCAACTTAAAATTTTTAGACTCTTTTCTGTTTATTTATATGATGTTGTTGAGCGTTTTTTGGAGAGATTTTCTCTACGATTTCAAATTAAACCAAAGCGCTGTAAAAACAGCCTGAAAAATTGACCAGCATTTTAGCAATGATAGTGTCGATGAACGCACTGTTTGAGGTTGGTTTGCAAAATTTAGTTCCGAAGATTTCAACTTCGAAGATGAGCCCCGCAGTGTTCGATCTATAGTGATTCGGGATCAGGTTTTGAAGGCCTTGGTGGCGACTGATCCATCAAAAACGGTGCTTGGTCTAGCGGAAGAACTGGGCGTTGGCTACAATGTGGTTTATAAACGTTTTAAATGTATTTGCAAGGGCAATGAGCTCAAAAAGTGGGTACGCCACGATCTGAACTATCGACAGAAATTGTCACATTTCGAAATGTGTCCTTCATTCAAGACAATGGTTGGACACCTACCCAGGCACTTCTCAAATGCAGAAACTCACCAAAAAAGACCGCGGTGGTCAGCGGCTGGTGAGATTCACCAAAACTTTCTTCAACTGGGACAAACTATCACAGCAGAGTCCATTTATGAGGGAGTCGACGAAATGTAATGATAATTGTGTCAGCATCAGCCGGCACTTCCAGCTGTACGTTTCACAAATCATCGTCCAAAAAATAAACGAATATAGCATAGAAGTTCGACATCAGCCACCATACTCCCCAGACCTTTCGCCAACTGACCACAATCTTTCCAAGCACTTCGATAACTTTCTCACCGGTGAAACTGGTTTCATTCACACCAGTAGTGGTGTGAATGAAATTTCATCATTTATAAGTAATACTACTCCATTCCCAAAACGTATTTGCATTTCAGGTGTAATAAAAATCTACCTCTCTCAGAGAGTACATGAGTAATCTCTAAAAAAATACCAATTGGCAACAGCATCAAATTTTCTTCTGAATTTGATTTAAATGAACTTTTTTCATGATTGAATTCAAAAAAGATTTATAGTTTTGGGCAACTTGGTTTATTGTTTCATCAAAACGTGTATTCCTTGGATACAAAATCAAACTAGTCAGAAAATTTGTAGTGAATACTTTTAGTTAGTAACTCTGTATCATTCATCTTCATCAAAAAAATAACGAAGGAGTACACATATTGATAAAAAGCTCTCGATGTTTGTTTCAGATCACAAAGTGATGTCTATAGGCTTCAGAATAAACTGGACGCTGTAATAGCTGATAAGGAAAGATTTGAACTGGAAGTAGAGAAGCAACAACTTCTGTCAACAAAACTCCGTGAAGATCAACGAAAACTTCAAGACGAGTTGACGAGGATCCAGGAAATGTACGATAGAGTTGCCATGCAACTTGGAAGGTACCTATTTTCAAATAACTGCTATGAAAAAAATATACATTTATGTGATTAAAATATGTGTATCCTAAAATCCTGATTGTTTGGATCTTCATATATCCATTTTTGATGTGCTTATGTAAGATTTTCCAGAGGAGGACTGAGAGTTGATTTCAAAAATTGAAAAGGGATATTTCTTTCTTTACCAGTCAGCAATAAATAGAATAAAAGTAGTCATATGAGTTAGTTATCCATTCTACTGAAGAGATTACTTCTTTGTACAATTAATGACCAATTTATCTTGTTCATAATGAATATAGACTTAACAAAATAATATAGTAGAATTTAGACAAAAATTATTTTCTTTTGAATATTCAACTTATTACTTGATTAAGCGATTATTTTTTCAGAACAGTACGTTGATTTTGAGATATGTATGTTACTCAACAGTCCCAGTGAAGTAGCCCCTCTGTTACTGTTTCCTAGGCCTCTATTTCCACTCATTTGTTTTTGTATTTCTCTGTTCTCTACTGAAAAGTGTAAATGGATCGAGAAATCCATTCATGATCTCATCATGATTTTTGACTTCCTTTTCTTTAGATCTTGATCCTCCCCTTGTTTTTTGTCTCTTTGGTTTTCAGTTAATAAACATTCTCATTATTTCATCATTATTTTCAATAGATATATCATTGTTTTTTTGAAGTTTAAATAAATATTAATCTCCTTTCTTTATCCATTTATTCCCTTTGAACTATCACTATAGTATTCCTCATATACTTCATTCATTCAATTGAACTATTTCCACTACCACTTGTTTTTGAATAGGATGACGACCGTTGAAAATGATTTTGATTGTCAAAATGTTGAAGAAAACCAACTTCTAAATTGTCAACGTTTCGAAACGTTATTGTTTTATCTTCAGGACTCTGAGATGAGAACAAGACATACATATTAAAATGGAAATTTACAAAGCAGTCTGTTAGAAACATAATCATGTAATATAACAATTGTTAAAAAATAATAAACATTTCGAACACTTTACAAAAAAAAACAACATTGATGAGTATTTACATTTAGGGCGGCTTTCCGAATTGAAGGGTGAAGTGAATAATTTCGACATGAAATATAAATACGTACACAAGTTCCTGAAAGACGTTGACACTGACGCGAAGGAATTAACAATCTGAACTGTCTGTAAATCGTTCTTTATAATTCAAAAACAATCCATGAAAGAAATGAGAATTTTATTTGGAAAAAGCAGTCGGTTAATGATTCCAAAGTTAGTTATTGTTTGATTTTTTCCATTAGATATATGTATCGTTTATTCAGCACAAGCTAATGCAGTTACAATATTAGTCTTAATCTAGGTTAAAAATTTGAATGTCACAATTAAAATTTAAAATTTAAAATCATGTACATTGAAACATATAAATAAAAACAGCACAATAAATAAAATAAAAAGAAGAAAAAAATAAAAAAACTGTATTAGCAGGTTCCTATACTAAACACTTTGTAGGTCTAATTATAGTAATAATACCGGCCAAGAACTGAACCTTGTGGAACGCCACTCCTGATATCACGTAATTTGGAATTGGAGTTATTCCCTTCCATTTTCACAATAGAGTTACAGAGAGGTATGACTCGAACTACTAAATCCATAACACAGAAGCTTTTGGAGCAGTACTCCGTGATTGACACAGTCAAAGGCTCTCGACAAATCGCAGAACACTGCCCCAATTGCTGCTGTGTTTTTCCGGTCTGGAATCCAAATTGGGCCTTATTCTAGATGTTTTGGTCTTGCAAAAACTGCAGCATCCTTTTTTTGACAAGTTTTTCTATCACCTTAGAAAGATATCACTTCTTCATCTTTGGAAAATCTTTCACCATTTAGTCATTTTTTCAAGTTTGGGAACTGAATATGGCGAATAGGGTGCAGGAGCTAGCAATTCAAACTTTAATTCGTTAATTTTGGTTATTGCGATAATGGTTTTGTGAGCTGGTGCATTGCCTTGATGAATCAACACTTTTTTCTTAGCTAAATGCGGCTATTTTTGCTTGATTTCTTCTTCACTAAAACGTTGCAATAAATCCGCATATGTAATACTCGACGTTGATAGTTTTGTCCTTTTTAAGATAGGTAATAAAAATCATCCCACAGGCATTCCGAGAAACCGATGCCATGACCTTGCCTGCAGATGAAACGGTCCAAATTTTCAAATATTATACGATGTACCACACTTTTTGAAATTCTTGCTACGCCTGCTAGCTAGCGCACTTTCTCTTCTGACTTTCTATTTTGGCCGACCACTCCGATGCTCTTCTTGACGGTTCCTACGGTCTCGTTTGTACAATATTTTACTGTCATACTATAGAATTCAGTTCAGATTTTATATTGGTTGGGTTGAGGCCCACATAACCATGAGCAATTTTCTCCAGTCTCACAAATTCACTTCTAATGGCGTCTTCAAACTTTAAACAAATGCTTTATGGATTGTGTACTTTCTAATACATGATTATTTTTCAATCACCTACCACCATCTCTAGGTTAGGTTAGGTCTGAAGTGGGTCTATTCGACCCTCCGCCTCAACCCACAAGGGTTTATTGTGGCCCACACCTATTCACCCTCGATCAAATAGACCCAGCTTCTCAACGAAGCTGATCAGTTGGTATGGTGAATCGTATTTCAGGTCAGATGGTAAGAATACGGCTCTGCCGAACTCCTTAAACCTAATTCGGTCCCCAGCGAGGCAGGCACAAAGTATATGCTCTGCTGTTTCATCATTTTCCCAACAGAGGCGACACACTCTGTTTTTCGACAGTCCGAGTCTCTGTATATGATGATTCAAATGACAATAACCTGTGAAAAGGCCTATTACACATCGTAGTTCATCCCTACTGTAATCTAATAACTGTTTTGTATCAAGCTTCCTAGGGTGAATAAACGGTTTGGAGTGAGTCAATACTGGAAGAATACTGGAAGTCGAAGGGTGAATAAACGCCTTGGAAGATTCTGCCATGAGTTCATAAATCTTCCTGCCAGCCAGGTTGTACCTGCATGGCAGGAAATCGTATCCTAGCCCATGAGTTTGTCAGTCAGCCAAATTGCGTTATTTACAAAACAAGTGATTAGTTCAGTATGTCACACATGGAATAGTACTAGTAATTATAACTTTGTAAACTCGCCAAACCCATTTCGCTTCAATTCACTTTACACATGAAATAATTCATACAAAAAAATCACTTAATTATGAGATTTGAATTCGAATTGGGACCAGAGGAACAAAACGTGACATTGATATTATATTCAATGTTTTCTCGCCTGAAATCATTGCTAATAGTTAAACAAACGTTGTTATTTTTCAATGATTGGAAGATATACCTCTGTTGTTCACAATTCTACCAAATATTTCTAGTGTGAAGAAAAATACAGAAATCATTTCATTATATCGACGATCATATATAAAAATATAGCAAAAACGTAAATTTATGTTGAAAAAAAATAGCTATTTATGATGTGAATGTTAAAAGTGAGGTTTTATTTTGTGAGTGAAAAAGTTTGCGAAACGAGCGTAGCGAGTTGACCAATTTTACGAACAGAATTAAACTTACTTTTCACAGAAATGTCATACAAAGTTTTTTGTACAACTGTCCTGTTTACATACTAAAAGAGATACATTCAATATTTAAAAAAAAAACATTTTGACATCTCCTGTCAGTAAAATATTTTCATGGTATCGCATTTGCTATGAAGTAAGTGGCCGTGTCAGGTGAAGCCGAGTAACCTGGTTACCAACAGATAGTATTGTTTACAGCTCACGTGTTTTATTTAAAGTCACATTTGAAGTTCTTGCTGTTGTTTAATGTCTTTCATGATGAAAAATAATAAAGGACAATTGTGTGTTCCTGGCGATATTGAAGAGCCTGCAAAAAGAACTTCACTTGAACTGTTACGAAAAAAATCGGCTCAGCAATACACCATCGCGTATTCTAATTTTTTTAGCTGGTGTAGACTCAACAACGCCGAAGGAAATTTCAGCAAAAACGTTTTCTTAGCCTATCTAGAAGAAAAATAAAAAAATATGGAACTCGTCAACTTTGTGGAGCTAGTTTTCAATGATAAAGTCGAGTGCGCTCATTAAAAATGGTGTTGATACATGCAAGTATTTCAAAGTAATAGCATTCTTAAAGCGGAGAAGTGAAAGCTATAGGCCCAAAAAATCAAAATTTCTTGCTACTATTTTCATAATATATGGAGCCTCCTGGTGTTGAAGAGTTGTACCATTTATTGATAAAAGACATTAAATCAATAGATGAATCATTGATTGTTGAAATTCGAAATATAAAAATGAAAATAGGTCGTTTTTTGCATTGTCGAAAAAAAAATCGACTATTTCAATGAATACATTGCACTTCTGTTATCAATCATCAACGTTTTTTTTCTGAAATACTCAAATTATGAATGCAGTGCCAACCTAGTTGGTATAAACAAACTCGTTTGGGAAAATATCCTCTCTCACTGCTGAGTTTCTGAACCAGCCGAAACCAAAGAAATATACAGGTCACTATTTCAGAAGGTCTTCTGCTTCTTTTCTAGCAGAATCGGGAGCAAATATAACGGATATTAAGAAACACGGAGCATAGAAGTCTACAACAGTAGGTGAGCGGGTACATCGATCAATTTATTTCTTTTAAAAAGGCTATTGCTGGACGAATAATTCCAACAGCTAGCTCCAGAGTTCCAGAATCCTCCTCTCCAATTAAAAGATATAAATAACAAATTATATTGGAGTTTGAAGAATAAATTATACTTCAATCTTAATAAATGTTCAGTAATCTCAATAACTCACATAAAGGAGACAATCATAGTTAGTTATGAGATTGATGGTGTGGTTCTTGGAAGAAAAACTGATACCAAGGATCTTGGATTGAGGTATAATACACAATTCTCATTTGTTGATCATATACGAGATTGGATTTTGTAATCAGACAAACTTCTTTATTCTTTAATATAGACATTATTAAATTATTTTATTTTTAGTTGGTAAGACCGAAATAAGAGTTTACTTCCATTATTTGAACTAGAGAAAATTCAGAACAAATTCTTGAGGTATTTATTTTTTGAGCGATATCACAGGTAGCTAAACTATAACTCAACAAGGTCTTTGAATCTACGACATGAATTTAAAATATTATCTCTAGAACAGCGACGACCAGCAATCAGCAATGATATTCATGCACAAACTTTGAATAACAACGTTGATTCTTCAGGAATTCTCAGTATGTTACCATTTCACAAACCCCCTTGTCGCACCCGATTTTCGCTATGTTCAATATTCCAACCGTAAGTACCGCAACGAAAGCACCACTAATATCTTTACTAAAGTTAGTTAATCGTTTAAATATATCAATAGATCTTGACTGGACACTTTCCCAATCAGCATTCCGCAAAAAAATGTTGGAATATATATTAAATTTACCTATTTAGGCAGTATTTCCCTCTACAGTTCTGGTACATATTTTATAATTTCATACATTCATAAGTATTTCAAGGATTATATGAACTTTTTTTCATCCATGTAATTAGGCTGTAATAGCTTGTGTGGAAAATAAATAAATAAATGAATTAATTAATTAATCAATAAATGTTAATGCTCATGAAATTGTTAACTCCGATAGTTCAAATATATTACAAAGCTCTTCAACATCGCAAGTTATTGATATCAGATGTTGTTCTGATTGTACTTTTCATATTAATGTTCATAAATAATAATAATAATAATGTAATTAATGTATATAATACATTTGTTAGAGAATTTGATTTTATCTAAATCTACTGTTCATAATGAAACTTCCTTAAAAATTTAATGGTAATGTTTTGTTCTGTTCATTACTTTTTGGTCAAAAAAATCGTGTTGAAAATAATTCAACACGCTACTTCGTAAACATTATCTTTTAATACTTTCGACAACCGTTAAAAATGTCACTTTTAATGACAGTTGTACATAAAACCTATTTCATTCAGATTGGATGAAATGCGCAAATATGGTACATATTCTCAATATCCAATGCTTCAAAATATTTTGGCCATCAAAAAAATGTATATTCGTATCCAATGAGGAATGTCACTGAGATCACTTTCATATATACATTTTGCTATAGGTGAATCATTTCTATAATTATCTCATTACGAACATAATTGTTAAGAACTGATTTGGATTATATGCAGATGTCTAAAGGAAACCATCATATGACCAATATTTTACAAATACAATGTTCAATAGATATTACAGGGAGTTCACTAGTTGTGGAAAAGCAGCAACTATTATCAAAGTGATACATCCATTCACAGTGTATAAGTAAGTTCCTCATAGTGTATTTTTTCACAGGTGCGATTTTGGATAAGCCTGATCCCCGGGACCATCCAGCAATCAAACAAGCATTCTACAAAGCAGTTTCCGAAATAAATGGGGAAGATCCGGATTATATATTTGAGGCCCTCACAAAAGAAATAACAGTGAACAATCCTTTCGAATCGGTATCTGCCACTTGTCAGCTCTTACAGGAAGAAGTTGTTGGAATCTTGGGGCCATTTTCGGAAGATAACTCAAACGTGGTTCAGTCCATTTGTGACTTGAAGGAGATACCTCATATTGAGGTGAGTTGAAATTGTCATTATATTTCCGATTAATGTATTGAATATAGTATAAATTTCACTACTTATGTAGTAAAAGCTAGTGCATGAATATATTATCTGGAGGAGATTGGGAAGAACGCATAGATCAGTCAAGAGAGTTCCTGTTTCCACATAGGACTATACTGAACGAAGTATGGGTACTTTGGATATCTGTGGACTTATATTCATTACTGCTTTAATTTGCTCGGATAAAAATTTGAGTATTAAAAATTTACGGATAACGAATATTATATAATAATTCAAGCAATGTGCATTCTCATTGAAACTGGAAAATACACTGTCAAAATATTCACCATATTCACTTCTACTTTAATTTACTGAATTTTCTTGATTTTGAGTTGCATTCAATCAAAATTTTCTTGGAAAAAATTACTATTATCTACAGTGTAATACTTAAGATGAAGACACCCTTGTAGATTAGTCATTTTTGAAAGCAGAGATTTGTCAAAGCTGCATACATGTGACTGATAAATCAGGAATGGAGTCGTATACGACTTCATTTACAGTTTATATCCCAGTAGCGGTTCAAAGTAGACCAGTTTATGCAATTTTGAGCAATTACTATTCCATTGGTAGTGAACAAAGCCTCATCATTAAACATCAATTTTCTTAGGATATTTCACATTATTCAAATGTGTGCAAAAACTTTGGTTCAAAAGGTGTAATTTTATGATTAACGTGACAAGTTCTGACTTTCTCTCTACTCAAATTTAATTGCTCAGACCTTTCACGCATACTGATTTGGAAAATGGCAGGAATTGATGCTGGGACATTATCATCATCATGGTACCTTCTATTTCAATGTGGACGATTTTTTCATACAATTCCGTTTTGTTTAGAAAGTTTATTCACGAAGGCTGCTATTCCATGTCCAAGACGATTTCGCCTCGTATGTCTTCTGTTGAATTCTTGGACAACAATTCTGCTACTTCGAGCACCACCACAAAATGATCTCATTTTTCAAATTTTTCTCGTAAATTTTGTTTTGTTACCTGTAAGCGAGCTACCCACATGGAAGCCACGTAACGCAACGTACATGAAATAATCCATAGTTAATTTATCATTATATGTATTCATTTTACTATATAACTGGTAATACATAATACATAGGTACTAATAATAAACTAATAACAAAATAACTAATATTACTAGTACGTACATGTTCATAGCTACATTCCTACCTATCAAATGAAGGTGTTTGAAAAATAAACACGAACTTTTATCCAGCCACAACGGTATGTCACGTATGATTCAA
>WOGP01008554.1:0-11159 GCA_015342065.1 Leptinotarsa undecemlineata
GCTCGCACAAGTTTCTCAACTTCTGAGAGTTGTCGCTCGTATGGAGGCGACAGCTGATTAACGGAAAAACAGATTTTGAACAGGTTAAATAGACAGACTCTCGCCCTTCTCGAGTTATACGAAGAAAACCAAAAATGCTGTTTTTCGTTTTTTTTTTTTCGAATGGAATTGTTATTTCGGAGAATATCAAAAAATGAAAAAGGAAAATTATTGTATTTGAAGTGTACTATGACGATGTAATGTAATAATAAATATTCGATAAAACGTTTCGTGTTAACATGGCTACCATCAACTTTTTTTTAATACGGACCTGTCTCTTTTAATACAGATATTGATATCTAAAACGATAAATTCATAATCCAAGGGTATATCACATTTGATTCTAATTCTCAATCCTGAAAGTAACGGAAATGTCCGTTTTTGGTCAAAATTCGATTGTTGTATAATTTAGTAGCATCAGATAGCAGCTCAATTCATATGCCATCTGATGAATGCGCTGTTGATATCTGTTGAGAACTGTCAGACGTTTATGAACATATCAAAGATGTATTCAAATGATGAAAGGACTGATATGCGACTACGTTACGCAAAATTAAATAGAAATCCTCTTTTGGCAAGGAATATGTATTTTGAGCCATACCCGGATAGTCGTATTCCGAATATCCAAATATTTATACGATTAGAAAGAAATTTGAGGGACTATGGTGCATTTGACAGAAAGAAAAAAAGAAAATGTGTGGTTTCTGGAAGTGTGAGGAATGAAATGAATGTTATGGGTGAGCAAATATTACCACATAAAAATGTACACAGTGAAAACATTTTTTTTTTAATTTAGGATTGGCCAGTTACAAAAATCATGCTAATCTTTTCGAGAAATTGCCTACGAAATGGCAATTTCTGTAAAATCTACTAGACCTATTTTGAAAAAGAACAAATATAAATGCTACACGATACGCAAAGTTCATCTACTCAATGAAAATGATTACGGAAGGGGCCTACGATTTGCGACGTGGTTAAGACGTAGAAATAGGGAAGTTGGAAAAATTAAAAAAAATAATTTGGATGGACTAATCAAAATTTTCCAACAATGGTTGGTTTATAGCTGGAACAATACAAATGAACATTCACACAGGGAAATCAATTTCCAAGAAAGGTTCGGAATAAATGGTTGAGAATTGTGGGAGCAAACTTCCTTGGCTCTGAAATATTCATTTTCTATTCAATGAATTCGATGACTCCTTAGATGAATTGCTACTGAATATCCTCCATGAAATATATTATTTTCAACAGGACGGCGCTCCTCCCCGTAATGCAGTAATAGTGGAAACATTCAGGTGCAATATTTCCAAGAAAATAGATTGAGAACAATGGACCAATCAGCTAGCCAGTTCGATCCCCAGATCTTATTCCTTTAGATTTTTTGTCTTAAAATACATAAAGAATTAAGTTTTTTCAGCACCAAGTACAGATATCGACCATCTCAAATAAAAAATAAGAGGTGCATATATTAGTATTACACCTATTATGCTAGAAAATTGCCAAAGAAATTGTCTGGACCGACAACTTATGTGCATTCAACAAAGAGATTCAAGAAAGTTTCACAGACTACAGTCAAAGTAATTTAAAACACAAATTACATAAAGGTAGACATTTCACATTTGGAACTGACAATTTCAAAAATAGAGTAAGTGAATTAAAATATATTATTGAATGAAAGTATTCAATTAGCTGTAGTAAAATTCATCAATATTATAAAACATTTCCGACAACAGGAAAGTTTTGGATGCTTTCTGAATTTGAAGTCGGTAGTTTCCTTTTTAATTGATTCCGGAAGCTTATTGTAAATTCTTACACCATCGGAGATAGGTCCCCTGATAGTTACATTCAAATTATTTCGAGGTGTTTTAGATGGTGGTTAAATCTAGTTAAATAACTGTTATCATTACTATGAGTGCTAATGCTTCTTTATTTTTAAAAATGTATCAAGATATTTCTAGAATATACAAGCAAGAGAAAGGAAGTATTTTCAGATTGGCAAATAATGGTCTGCATGATATTCTCTGACTTCTGCAGTACAAATAATTTCTGAGCAGCTGCTGATGAAACCCATAATAATATTCCATATATGAGTCGTGACTGAATGTCAGCATAATAATTTTTTTTTAGTACGGTCAACTTGAGAACTCTTCGTAGGCATTTCAGTTGGTATATTTTGCTGTTTAGTTTGGACATTGTTTCTCTGAAATGAAATTCCCAATGTAATATGTCATTCATATTTATACCTAAAGGTTTTATGTTTTCGCATTGTTTTAGTTTCACTTCTTCCATTTTAATTTTTATGTTTTCAATCCTCTTTTGTCTAGAGTGGAATATTGAAAAAATTGTTTCACCAGAATTGACATACAATGTGTTTGTTGAGAACCAAAGTATAATTTATGTCATTAAATCGTTACAGTTTTCATCAGGTCGGACTTCCATTGTCAAATATAATATAAATTGATTTGATAACCCCGAAAAAATCAAAAAAAGATTGACCGAAAATAACAATTTTATCAAACAAAAACTGAACTTACAAAGAAATAATATACAACAACAACCAAACAAATAAAAATTGAAATATTAATAAAAGCTGAAAAAAATTCCCTCTTTCCTCTTTTGCTACTAGGCTCGACAGACCCTCTGGGTAAAGTGTTAGTTTGTATTCCTCAAAGTATTTTAAAATATCTGCTATACATAAAAAGAACAATATGCAAGGACACTTTCCTGCGGTACCCCTACATTTATCGATATCAATTCTGAGCAATGTATGCTGTTTTGTCAGTAATTCTTAAAATTATATATCTGCACATATTGTTTTCTACTATCAAGATAAGACCGAAACCATTGACGTGTATCTCCTCTGATTCCATAAATCCAAAACTTTTCTAACAATCGATCGTGAAACACAATCAAACGCTTTGCTCAGATCGCAGTATATTCCAATTGGACATCTTTTTTTGTCTAATTTCTTTAATATGTCTATATATGTTTCTGTTGTTGCCGTCGTGGTTGATTTGGATTTTCTGAATCCATGTTGTCCATCTGGTACTAGATAGAATAAATCTCACAATGAAGGAGGTCAACCTCTCTAACATACAATACTCAAATAGTTTCGCAAACACTGGTGTAAGAGACAATGGTCTATAGTTTTTTGGTCAATTCTTTCATTTTTCTTTATATAAGGGGATTACCTCCACTACTTTTAGGGACTCTGGGAAAATTCCTGTTTCTAACGAGGAATTCATAATTAGACAAAATGGTTCAATTGAGTCTTCCGAAAATTCTATAATTACATTGTTAAGCAGAATATCAGGGCCAGAAAAACGCTTGTTTTTAAGTTTTGTAGAAATATATTTAATTTCTGATTCTGTAAATGGGAGTACCACTATTGAATTCATGATATTTCTCTGAATAAGGGCAACATTCCCTCGTACATTTGGTATATTATGTATAACTTTCTGTGGTGCATCAATGGAGATTTTATTAAAGGTGTTTGCCACATGTGAAATGATCTCTTCATTTTCATGTATCAGCTTAGACTTTGATTTACCTTTCAGTTCATTTATGATAGACCAGTAAGTTTTACTTTTGTTTTCGGAGTTCTGAATTATGTTATCATAGTGATTACGTTTACATTTTTCCACAATTTGTTGGTAATTATGTTCTCTGACTTTATAGTATTCGCCTAGTATTGGATACTTTTTGTAAAGGATATATAGATATTTAAGGTATGCACTTGACTGTTTCACTTCATCAGCTACCTAAATTTCCAAAACTGGATTTGATTTTTGAATTTGTATTGGAAATGTATTAAAAAATGATTTTGAACAATGCTTTCAAATTTATTGTATTCGTCAATACTAGTTTCATGGTTATAAGAGTACATCCCAATTTTGCTTTTTCAGTGACTGGGAAAATTTTTGTTTGTTCTTTCTGCTATAGTTTTTACCTAACTTTATATTTTTCCTGTCAACATACAAGATATGATTTACTTTCACTGCGATATATCTATGATCTGAGAGAGGAGTGTCCTTGACACGACTCTCTGCCTCAATATTTGAGAAAATTTTATCGATTCTAGTGCAAGATTGTGCAGGTATATCTTGGGGTGTCTTGTTTTGCAATACCATTAAGTCCATATTGGGCAAACATATCTAATACTTCCTCTCTCTCACAGGATAATGTTTTAAAATCTATATTGAAATCTCCTGTAATCCACAAACAAACATTTACTGTAAAGTTACACGTTGTATAAAATTCAATACATGAATATTTATGAGAACATTCTCAACAACAATGCTCATATCACCTTTCTTCCAAAAGTTGAAAATGAACGACTTATGTGAAAATATTTATTTATTTCACTAGTACAAAAAAATGTCTTTTTTTTGTCAATGAAACCGCATGATTATCCAAACACCCAATTTGGTACTTATACGAATGACAATAATATGTTACTAATAGCTGAAATTTGAACTTGTGAAACCTGTGATCATCATGTCGTACCACTCACTTGACACCACTGAGATATTGGGTATTAATTCACAAAACGATAATTTTCATCTTAAAGCGATTCCAGTAGCCGTATTTATTGTTTGATTCAAAATATATCTGCTATAATGATAACATTGAAGCCGTTTCTGTACAGAACAGAAAATACTGGAGCGTCATTAATGCGGTTATTATGAGTAATCAAGTTGCCTTGAAACTTTGTTGAAATACTATTTGTCAAATATTATCAAGTAGAGAAATATTTAATATTACAACGATGAAAATAAAAACAACAATAAAAATTGATAGGCGCTCCGGGGTGACTTCATTCATTTCAGTGGCGCATTTGCTTTTTCAGCTGCAGGAAAACCCGGAAAAACCTGCAGCACCACATCATCTGAAGATGACAATGTTATAAATTATTGTAACTGTCAAATATTTTTCCGAATATTTTTCGAAATAGCCTACGAGGAAAATCCAAATAATACCATTAGAGATTCATTTAGAGAAATAGCTGTTCCAACGTTTCGACTGTTATTCAACTAATTCTGAAGAAACATAAGATTTCTCTTAAGTTAAGACCAGTGCAAACAATTTCCCTGGTGACCCTGAGAAACAAGGGGTTTTGTGTTGGTTTATGAATAAATGCAGACATCCCAACTTCTATAGAAATATTATATGGAGCGACCAGGCTAATTTTTCAAATTGTGAATTGCATAATGAAAAAAATGTTTATTATTGGAGTAGACATAATCCATTTCTGGTCCATCCCCACAATCTTCAAAGACAAATTAGTATTAATGTTTGGTGTGGTCTATTCAGAGGCAGAATTATCGGTCCATTTTTCTACCATGGTTATTTGAACGGACCCCGTTACATTAATTTCCCGTTACATTAATTTATTAACAGAAGTGTTAGAAGAGTTTTTCGATGATTTTGATATGGAGACTCGTCAGAAGATCTATTTTCAGCAGGATGGAGCACCAGCACATAATTTCTTTGGAGTGAAAATAATGTGGCGAGACTGTTTTCGAAATAGATGGATTGCTACAAATGGTCTTGTTAAGTGGCCCTCTCATTCACCAGACATGACACCTCTTGAATATCTATTCGATATTTTATAGCTCTTCATTCGCCAAAACAAAGATTTGTTTGTACTAGTGGAAGAAATATATATTTACACATAAGTCGTTTATTTTCAACTTTAGGAAGAAAGGTGATATAAGCTTTGTTGTTGAGAATGTTTTTGATAATCGAAATGCATGATAAAATATAGGGTGTTCTATTTAAAACATTACCATTTTATGAAATATTTTGTAAATACGACTGTAATGTTTTTTGTTTTCGGCATCGAGAAGGCCATTAAAAATGCTACTAGTTTGCATGTTCAACCGAATTCGTAGCATCAATAATAACGGAGTTGGCAATGGTGCCGAATTAACTTGGAACAACCTGTATCCCTGTTGATCAAAATCTGTTTTTCGGTTAACCACCTTTCACCTCCATATGAACGACAACTCTCAAAAGTCCAAACTTGTGCGAGCTAAGGACTAATGAGGTCTTACCTTTTACCGCATGATGGGTTCGGTTAGTGTTAATATCTCTTCACTGTTCATAGTGTTACTAGGACTTAAGGCAATCGTGTACTATTTGCGCAAATGGCTGATACTTTGCTCATTGTTCGGGTATGTTTTTTGATGCTTGAGATCCGTCTGACTTGTTCATTTCTTTCAAATCTCTGGAAACACTGCCTTCCTATTTTTGATATTCTTTCGAACCTAATTTCAATTTCGATCCCCTGTGATCCAGTACTTCTCATTTGCGTGAAACATGAGGTCCGAGTCGATCCCTGCTACGTTGAAGAAGATCTTCAATTCTTTTCTCAGATGGTGTCTCTATAAAAGTTTTCATGTAAGTTCACCCTTCGTTGTTATTCCCCTAAAAGGCTATAAAAATTGTTATAGTTGTTGTTGGCTATAAAATTGTAACTAGTAGGAACAAACTCGCTGTTTTCATTTCTACAAATTTTATGTAGTGCAAATGGGAAATGTTTCTATAAAATTGTGGAATAACCACGAAGGTTTGTTTCCTAAGTTTCCTTGATATTTCTTATCCTATCCATTAATTTTGTTTTCCCCACATTAGTGTAAATATATAAATACCTCTCGAGTGTGCAAGAAATATTTCACTCCAAATCATTACAAAGGATACTCAGTTTAAACCACTTTGCAGAGAAAGGTATGCATACTGGCTTTTGTGGTGTCATACTGGTTTTTGTGGTGTCCCAGCCTCACACACAGATTCACTCGGGAAGATTTTGCTGTTTATTGATTGTTTGAATAATTTTTAGTTCCCTTGTCGCCTATAAACAAAAATTGGAAAACAGTTACTTCTTAATTTGAATGTGGTTGACAATGATTTTTGGTGAATGGTGAATTTTTGAGAATAAAAAAGAAATAAAATAAAAATGAATAAGTGAATGGACTATCAGAATAAGTACCAGGACCAAATTATGTGGATGACAGTGACTATAAATAATGCATAAACAATAAAAATCAGGATTAAATAACCAGTTATCACCCGAAGGCGATTGAATATATCAACAATCCAAACGTCATTTAATAGAGCTTGATTTGAAATATTTTTTCTTATTTCTGCATTTTTTTCATCGTTTATGTTCATTATATTTTATTTTTTCATTATTGACCTGCCATATTATTCTTTTCTTTCAACTAACTAATCCATATATTTCGGTCCGCCTTTTCTAAAAGATGTTTTAACTTCATGTCGCGTCGTATAATTCAAATAAATTGAGTTTATCCATTCGAAGTAAATTAGAGCTCCCAAGGGTCTTCTCACTTCAAAATTTTATTGGTTGCCGTCATGTCGGTGTTATGCAACTGTTTGAACAATTGTATAACAGTTCTTCCACTATTTGTTTGATGCTGGAAAACCATATTATCAAGTTCTTTATTACATAACTATCCTTCCTCAGTTTTCTTGGTTTGGGATCGTGCTTACTTCACTCAACAACCGTCCCTCGTATTTTTTTAAAGAAACCGTCTCTTACACTTTGACCGTGATCGCAGAGGTCACGGCTGAATCCAACGCAGCCTTGGTGAACCGCATCACGTTTCTATGAATATTACCAGATAGTACATGAATTCAAAAATGCTCATGTTAAACATGAATTCAAAATGACTCTTTTACAATTACATCAGAATATACAAACAGCAGACCTGGTACGAGGGGTCTACCAAAATTTCTTTGAAAAACATTTTTCTATGGGGAGTTGATATTCCTTATTGTGTATTGAGTATAGCGTATATAACGTTCCACAATCTGAAAAATTAACAACGCTAAATAAATAGAGAATCTGCTGAAGTGTAAACTGAAAAGTTCGCCCAAGAAATTTACTACGTAATATAAAACACTGAAGAGTCCAGTAAGTCAGATATTTGTCGTATCTATGAAAACGAAAATTGAAATAATCAATGGAATAAATTTAATTTTATACATACCTTTCTTTAGAAGATTGACGTTTCGGTAAATAATCCTTTTCCTTTTGAAATACCCAAAAATGCGTTTCTAAACAACGCCTAAATTACAACCAACTATATTTAACACAGGTTAAAACGATGAAATGTTTAGATGTTAAATTCAATATTCTGCAAGAGAATTCAGTCTAAGAATTCAGTTTGGATTCATATTTCGATTTTTGACCTGTAGCCTTACCAATATTTCCATTTTTAACCTCTAGCCTTAGAAGTGATTGACAACCCAGGTACGATCTATTTCTACAGAGCTACCTTGTTACTTGCTGAAAGAATATTTGCGGATTCTTTAAGTTTTCCCTTTTTTTATGAGGTTCCTTGGTAACAATTATTGTTTCATTCCACTTACATCGTAATCACCATTTGATTTCAGAATAAATTTCGCTATAACCAAATTTGGTATCAGTATTCTCTATATATATTCACGATATCCATTTCTTCTTATATCTAGGGGTCTTGCGATTTCATCTATTGGCTTTTTCTTTGTCTCTATTTTTCCTGGAACATAAGTTGTAATGTATACGAGTTCTAATGTCCCCGGTTGTCCCCGGCACTGCTGTGATATTGGTAGTGTGCACATGTCTCCTCATCACGACCCAAAAAGGGAAAAAACGCCAGAGACTTCTTGTGTTTACCATACAAATTTTGCAGTAATTGAACCCATACACTGAAGTAATGTAACACTGAACAAATATATTTTATCTGGCGTCGACTTATCTTTGCTTTTTCAAAATTTACTTGTGGAACGTGGGTGGAAATAATAAGCCAAATAAATAAAAATGGCCACAGGAGTTGATATTGGATTCAACTTGGTGTTCGATCCAAAAATATTTGAGTGGAGTGTGTTTGTGAAACGACAATATTTCATCCCAAGAAATATTACTGAAAATACAATAAAACGAGCAATTTTGCTATACAGCCTCTTGGAGGAGGCATATCAATTCCTGGTTGATTTATCAGTGCCAAACAAACCGAAAAAAAGTTCATATGAATACATAGTTGAACATCTGGACGGTTATTACGACAAACACTTGTGGTGTGGGTAGAAAGAGCTAAATACTATGCCGCCCAAAAATTAAATAGAGTGCGTTTGAAAAAATTAGACAGTAACTGTGAATTTGGTGCGGAACAAGGTAAAACGCAGTTTACAAGGTATAATGAAGGGCGAGTAAAAAACGCGTCACTAGGCTTGAAAGCTGATGATAAGTTCAGTAAAGCCTTGGAGACGTCTTTTACGGAAGAAACAACTCTAGTAGGCATTCAGGAAACAAAAATATGTGTCCAGGTGACGGAAATAAACCAAATTCAAAGAGTTCCTCAGCGTCAACAATGACAGAAAAACGACTAACATGAAAGTCTTCTAAGCCAAGGTCCATCCAGCATGATCCTCCATCAAACCGGAGGCAGAAGGCGAAATGAAGCGACGTGGGTGGCAGAGAGCATGTGCCATTTTTCGTGGCGGAAAAGGTCATTATCAAAATATCTGTCCATATAAGGGATATATTTGTAAGAACTGTAATGTTAGTGGTCATCTGCGAGCGGTATGTAGGAATGTAAACAAATATTTTATATCCTTGTAAACGGAAATGTGACCTGTTTTGAGTCTGTACACTGAACATCATGTACCTATTTATATAGATATTTAGGTTAAGGGTAAAATGCTCAAAATCGAGTTAGATTCAGGTGCAGCAGTTTCGGTTATGCCAATTGATAAATATAATAAATATTTCAAAGAATTTCCATTATATCTAAGTGATATTTCATTAGTAAATTTTTCGGAGGATAAAATTTATCCTTTGGTGAAATCACTCTTTCTGTTGAATTTGATAAGAAAGTTATTCATTTTGAGAATAATGATTTATTGGATGAGGTAATGAAAGATTTTTCAACTTTTTTCTGACAACTTCGGAAAATTCAACAAATTCAAATTAAAATTAAATTCCGAAATTACACAAACCTAGACCGTTGCCATTTTTCTTGAAAAGTAAAGTGAAAATCAAGTTGAATAGATTAATAATAGAGATTATCATATCACCGGTAGAGTTTTCTGAGTGGGGCACTCCTATAATGCAAGTTCTAAAAAAATATGGATCCGTGCGTATTTGTTGTGATTCCAAAATAACGATCAATCATTATATATTAACATAAATATTCTTTACTGAGGATTTGATTTCGAGATAAAATATTGCATGAAAATATAGATGATTTTTTTGAGTAGATTGCCAATGAACGAAATAGATTCAGAACGCGAGTCTGTGGATGTGATCGATATCCAAAGATCGATATATTAATTTCATTTCTTTAAATTCCGAAATTTCCCTAATCATGAATATTGTACAAAATGAGACACTGGTGTATCTGGTTTTATAGAAAGTTTTAGAATATTTAAATACAGATTGGCCAAATAAAATTGATCATGAGTTGAAAACCTATTTTCACAAGCGCTTGGGTCTGAGCTTTAGAGGGTCACAGGGTTGTTATTATCCGTCTTCACTACAGTCATTCACTAGAGAATTACACAGTGCATATTTGGGAATTGTTGAAACGAAACTTCTAGCTCGATCACAAGTTTGGTGGTCTTCGTTGAATTGTGAAATTGAATTCTGAAATATAGCTTAAAAACCATACTTTTGAATAACAAAACATCGAACAAAAAAGTTAATTTTTTTTTCAAATAAGCTCAAAATAATATCGAACGAAAAATACTAGTATTATTGAGATAAAAAGCGACGGTCGCTTGATATACAAAAAATATGGCACAAAGGGCCCAGGCTTTTTTCACAATAATAGAATTTTTCTACTACTAGAATTTTTCGTTTAATGATTGTTTTGAGTTTATTAAAAAAAATCATTTTTAACTTTTCAGTTCGATATTCTTTAAAAGCCTGTGTTGTAGTTTTTTTAAACTATATTTATTTTTAATTTTTTTGTTTCGTATGCTATAAAAGCGAGTTTTTAGTATTTTTAAACTGTATTTACTTCATCTAAACTTTGGGATCAATCAGCCGTATATTGTTTAGAAAAATGACGATTGATATGTTCCGATTCCGGAGAGGGAGCCTGCCATGCCCAAGG
>WOGP01008555.1:0-11159 GCA_015342065.1 Leptinotarsa undecemlineata
GTCATCTGCATAAGCTTGCAGATCAACTTTATTTCTGTCGAGGGCATCAAGCAGACTATCCACCAGGAGCGACCACAGAAGGAGAGAAAGTACCCCACTTTGAGGGCAGCCCCTGGTGACTCTGAACCTGATAGCCTCGCCTCGAAGAGTCGCAGTTGCAGTTCTGTTCTGTTCTTATAGTAGTCACTTAGTTTAGCGCATATTTGCCAATACAGTTTAACATCACCAGTTGAAAATTCTATTTTCAGAAAATTTACCAATAAGCTTTACACGAACTGGTTATCACTCATATTAGAAAATGCTAGTTGAAATTCCAGAAAGTCACATACGTTTTTGCTACCTCTTGAGCATTTACTAGAAAGTAAACTAGTGGGGATTTTTCCAGAAAAAGATCTACAAATACAAGACGAGATCATTCAATCTAAAGCGGTCAAGAGTATTGATTCTGCTACTTTCCTGCTCAAGAAGAGTATTCAACAAAAACCTCAAGAATTCTGGACAATCAATCTCCTTGTTGTCCAAACGAGTATCTAGTGGACTTCAAAGACTCTGGAAAGTCCATTGGTAGAAAAGATTATAAATTCTTACGGAATTCAATCTAAAGCGGTCAAGAGTATTGATTCTGCTGCTTTCCTGCTCAAGAAGAGTATTCAACATAAACCTCAAGAATTCTGGAAAATCAATCTCCTTGTTGTCCAAACGAGTATCTAGTGGACTTCAAAGACTCTGGAAAGTCGATTGGTAGAAAATATTATAAATTCTTACGAAACTGCAGCTGCATGAACAGGTGTTTGAGTTTCGCGAATAAGTAGGTTACATTCTCGTTCTTGTTCATTGTTGAAACCTCATTCTTGATATTATTTGTCATGAGCAACACTTGTAAAATGCTATTCTTGTAGCAATAGTTTCCTAAATTATCTAAACAAATTTTCTTCGCAAGATTTTCAGGACAACTGTCTACTGATTCGTAAGGAAGAACATGTTCCGTAGAATCTCTATCAAAACCATTTATTAAGCTGCAATCGATCTTTCCAAGTGATAAAGGCTTTCGTAGAGGGATCGATTCGGCTCTTGCTTCATGAAGCTTTTCCCCTGAAAGGAAACAGAATCATGACTCATATTTGGGGGGCAAGAATTACCTGAGTCTATTGACTGCACTGAAAAAGAAGAAAGTGGATCAATCACTTGCGAATTAACATTGATAGACTGATGAATATATACGTATATCGGCTAGTTTCGAAGAGACTTTTGTTCAGTACTGAAGTGAGGGCAATGCATAATCTTGTCAAAATTATGTGAAGAAGAAATAAATCCAAAGACCGTAGCATCATTATACCACGTTGAGTAGCACTACTGATTCTTTCTATCAAAAAAGAGGTAGAATGGTAATCTTTCGTTGCTTGGCCTAATTTCTTTCCGAGTTTTTGAACGAATAACACAGACTCCAGGCCATAAAAATCATAAGCTCCAACCACTACTGGATGGAACAGTAGTTGTTAACAAGATTTTGGTATTTTTTCCGTTTTAATTTTTCGCCAGACAATGCTGCAGTTCCAGCAGACTTCGAACTTTTGGCTAGATGGGAAGCCGCGACCGTGTCAATGCAAGTGAAGTCCCATACCATAGGTTTGCCGTATTTTCATGGTATACCACCTGGTCGTTTATCAGAAAATATACTGATAGAGATTTGCTCTTTTTTTGAAATTCCCGGTTCAATCCGTCGTTTTGATTTTCAATGAAAGAATAATATAAATAAAACAGGTGAATGATTGAATTGGTCAAGTATTGTGATTCGATAAAACCCAAGCAATAACATTTTGCTATGTATAACAAAAATCTTTCAATTCAATCCTCCCATGAATTTTCATGATATGATAAACTCAGTCATCTTCTAAAGGAAGCAATTTGATTCTGACGTGAAAAAGGCATTTTCATCAAATTAATTCCACGACAGAGGTTTAAATTTTACCTGTTATGCAGAAATTGAATATCCTAAGAGGACATTGAAATTCTGTAGTGCTCTAAGTTCGAGTTAATAGTATATTCAGTTGATATCTTATGTATTTGACTGGAAAATCTACTAATACTGATCTATTTTGTTCCAGGTATATACTCACATGGTATTTATTGCGGTAAGTTTCCAGAATGAATAGAGATTCTAAATATAACACATCCAATCAGTTTTGCCAACAAAGGCTGCATCACACTAGAGAAGATCCTCAATATTCATGCTGAGCTGATTCGAACCTGAGAAGTTTAAATGATTTTCAAACAAAACTGAAGTGATCAATATACGTCAAATGCATGGTACATTGAATTGTTAATAACTTCACGATTACATGTCCTAATCAAACTGAAAGGGGTGTATTTTCAGGAGAGATTAGTATTTGTGAAAGAAGGGTCTTGGCTTGTTACTTCACCATATACAAAAAAATTGTGAAACTTCCGAAAATTGAGAAGTAGAAAGATGAAACCATTCTTTCTCAAAAACTGATCTTTTTTAAAAATATACCCTTTCAATTCAAAGAATATTCAATGGTAGGATTGAATTGAATGAGTGTATGAATGTCACTATATACTGTCGTCGTGACATGAGTACATTATCATCCGTGATTTGAAGTCATAGTATTATGGATGCTTTGAGTGACGCATCTCGTAATGTTATCCAGATTGGTGCTGGTGAAGCAATAATACAAATGCCTCATTCGAAATCTTCGAAGTACACCAATAACATATTCCATGTAAGTGAAATTGTATATCCTGTGCATTAAGTTGTGTAGTGTTCCTGTGTTGATATCTGCTTCAGTTCCAAAACGAATGTTTGAAATACAAACTGAACATGAAAAAGTATTCTCGTAATTTCTCTTTCGTGTAATTTGAATGTTTATATGAGAGTAGTTGTTTCGGTTCGGCTTTTTTTCTGTTTGTATCTGAAAGTAACTTCTGATGCATAATCTACACATCTCTGCGAAGCGTTGATTTTGAAATGAATTGTTTTCTAGCTTTCCACATTCTTTCATAAAGAAATGAAGAATTAGAAAGTCAAAACCTTTCTTTCCTATGAAACAACGCTGATGTTGTATTTTTTCTAAACCGATATGTAACATCAGTAAAATCTGGAACAGGTACCTAGTGACAGATAGTAAGAGATTGGTTGTATCTTAATTGCGTACATCTGGACTGCGTTCACCTCAAAAAAATGTCTGAACCATTTACAAATATAAAGAAATAGGCTTTTCCCTACTCTAAAGATTCGCAATTACGTGAACTTCAGATGGGTTGCTCACAAATTTTCGTAAACTATTTTCTCTAATATTTTCTACAAACTTGAAACTGACAATTTTTGGAGATCATTCAATCAAAAACTAATCTTAAGTTCAATTCTTTAATATCCCTTCCCCTTTAATTTTTGGAACGGGTCAACTCAAAAAATGGAAATTTGGAAATTGAAATTGACAGATGACACTTTCAAGATGGCGACTGGGTGTCATCTGGCAAAAAAAATTATACGGAAAAATGAAAAGCGGGGTTTTGTGACACATCTTTTAAAATCTCATGACAAATGCTTCACAATCCTAGAATATGATGTCAATATCTTCAACTACTAGAAAATGGCGGAACATTTAATAATTTCCTGAAGATAAATAGATTAATATCGATATTTCTAGAAATATTTTTTTTTATCTGCCATATGGCGATTCCAACAATTTGATTGGGTTTGTTGAGTTATTTTTTGTTTATAAAAACAAAAAAATGTCAGTACGACAATGAACATCATTGTTCTGTTAGAATATTCTCATTTTGTTTTCGGTTTTACTAATAGAAAGGTACCACGTCAACCATTTCTAAAATGGTCAATTCTCGTCTATTGGAAAAAAAATTTTAAGTGATTTTTATTTACGGTGCGACGCGAAACTTTCACAAGACCGAAGGGATTTTCAATGAACGTTTTGCGAATCGTCCTATCTGAAGAAAATATTTGAGGGAACTTGTATCCAAATTCACAAATCCGGAAGAACAGCTAATGCAAATAATTGGTGAGATGGTAGTAAATCCTGAACAGTCTAATTATTCCGTCGCAAATGTTTGTGAGGTGTCTCCTTCTACTGTGTGGATACTTTTGAAGAGAAATAAATACCATCCATATAAAATTAAATTGGTTCCCCAGTTAACTGAAGATGACCCTGATCGAAGAACAGAATTCTACAGAATCATGACCGAAACCATTGCAAGACATCCTACCTATCTCCACAATATTTGTTATAGGGACGAATGTATATTTTTTAAACGGCACAGACACAATTTTCGTTATTGGAGTGACACCAACCCTCACGTTTTCCGGGAAACACATACCCAATGTCCAGAAAAAATTAACCGAAATTGTCGAAGCGAATCGTAATGAATTCGATATGGATATTGTAATTCAACAAGATGTAGCACTACCACATTACTCCAGACAAGTAATAAACTATTTGGATACTACTTTTCCCTATCGTTGGATTGGCCGTCGAGGTCCTACAGACTGGCCAGCCCGCTCGTAAGATTCAACATGTTTGGACTTTTTTCAATTCAATTGAAATGGGTCACAAGACACCCCTTTCCATTTAATTTTTTTTCCAGATGGGGCCTAGTCGCTATCTGTCAATTTCACTTCAAAATAAAGTATTCATACTTTGATTTCATTATCCCAAATTTCAATTATTTGAGTTGACCCGTTGAAAAAATAAAAGAGGGGGGGCATTGAAGAATTGCACTGTATGTTTCCGCCTGACCTGGCCTGAGAGGTTGAAGTTGATATTTTCTTATCAGACGACATTCCAATCTATATCCTATACTATGAAGTTGAAAAGGTCTGCAGTTGGCTGTCTATGAATTTTTGTGATGTACTAATTAATGGAATCAAACTTTGAAGGTTTCAATATATATTGATGAATATAACCATAACTACGTTGTTGAAAATCCTCATGGAAAATTAGAATCGAAACTTCTTATGTTTTTATACCACTTGAAATTGTAACTTACGTTATTGCAGTTTCCTCCTACAAGGACAATTTCAAACGGATACAGTATACTTTATATTGTATGTTACTTTATATTTGTAACTGCAATAACTGCAGTTACAAATACAATGGTATGAAAACATAGAAAGTTTTAATTTTTACTTCTCAGACTATTATACTTTTTCTCAACTAGCATAAGTCTTCAGATAACTTCTAAAGGGTGAAAGTGGCGAGGCAACTTGATGGTCGTGAAAACTACTTTGAATAACTGTTCGCTAACAAAATTGA
Organism: Leptinotarsa undecemlineata; assembly: GCA_015342065.1. NCBI lineage: Eukaryota > Metazoa > Arthropoda > Insecta > Coleoptera > Chrysomelidae > Leptinotarsa > Leptinotarsa undecemlineata. Next base: position 5,289 of record WOGP01008555.1, read on the forward strand.
AATATAACTACGGATGTGAGACTCCGAAATATCTCAAGTTACCAATTGCAACCCAAGCTATCCGCAACTGTGAACTTCTCCACATATGTGAATTATAATCAGGGATAAATATCGTCGAAACAACCTGAAAAATTCTTGAAATTTTGGAAAATCAAGTATCTGCACCTTATAAGATCTGGGACTCAGTAACAACCACATGCATGTCATTTCAATCTAACAGAAACGGGCAATACTGTATATGTATGAAGCAAACAATCGAGAGTCTCATCGACCATTATTTATAATGAAATTCTGACAGTAGTAGCATTATTTATATTGGAAACTGCATGCCTGATAAGAAAACACATCAACAGCTTTGAAGCCATCCACACAGCTTATAGTACTAGTCAGGCAAAAAGTATTAGATCAGCTATCCCAACCTCAAATCTTGTAAAAGAATTCTATATATAATGGTTGTAAGATATATAACAATTTACCACTGGTGATGAGGAAAATTCAAAGATCAACAATATTTAAAATACTAATAAAAACTCTACTATTTGAGGAACCATACTACTGTTTTTGGAAAAGAAAGTTTTTGGCCTTCTACTACTCCATCTTGATAAAAAAAAGGATAAGGAATCTTCCAAAGAATGGAAGGAAGTAATCAATTTGCAAATAAGTAACTCATTACATGTGAATGATATCAGATTTTCATTCCACAACGAATGTTTGAAATACTAACTGAGTAGAGAAAAGTATCTTCTGTATAATTCAGGTCCATATCGAAGTATTTGTTTCGAAAGAATTTTTTTTTTCGAGTAATTCAGTGTTTATATGAAAGTAGCTGTTTCAGGAGGACTTTCTTTCAGTTTGTGTCTGAAAGGTACTTCTTTGCATGATCCATACATCCATGTATAGAGTTACTTATTTGCAAATTGATTAGTTCCTTCCTTTCTTTGGAAGATTCCCTTATCCTTTTTTTTGTATCAAGATGGAGTAGTAGAAAGCCAAAGACTTTCTTTCCCAAAAATTAATCACTCCTAAAAATATAACCCCTTCAATACGAAAAATAATCATATTTGAAATTGTTCATTCCTTCAGAAGGGGGCGTAGGTCAATGACTGTGATCTGAAATGAAATTCAAACGTGGTGGGGAATCAGTGTGGATCTGATTTTCAAACTTTATAATTACCTGATTGAAAAACCAGTTATTCTCAGAAGATATTAGTTTTTGAAAAACAAGCTCTCGAAAATGAAAACTTTTCTATAATGATGAAGAGTCTTTATAATTATACCGATCGGTAGTGGCAGCGAGAGTAGAGTTGGAAGTGGAAAAGGGGGTGTGACTTGCAGAAGCGGATGTTTAGTGTTGTCACGGGAATTATCTCCATGAATGAGGTGATCTTTATGAATCATCAAGTTTGTTGATGAAGTTGGGACGTTTTTGAATTTCAATAGTTTTATTCGCTGATTATTCTGACCTGGAGAGTTTTTTCGATGGAAATGGTTTTCGAAAATTATTGTGTGGCGTGTTTCACTATAATGGCTGAAGAGGAATGAGGCTGAATCTGATATTCATACTCTCTGTTGGATACTCTTCTGTTGGTTTGACTAATGTAAGCTCTAGAGTAGGTAGAATATGGTATTTCATATATGCCCTGTGCCTCATTGTTGTTGGTTGTGAATACTGTTCTTATTTCGGCTCACTTTGTCGGTAACTCTATGAATATAAGGAAGAAGAAGAAATGCTATTGGGTGGTCCGTCTGTTCATCGCTCTGTTTGGGATGAGGGGTACGGGTTTGCTGAAGTTGAATGAATCTTTGGATTAGGGATATTTGTTTTGGAAAAGGGCGGATTTGAGCTCGTCCAGTTCCGAGGATCTATTGTGGTTGTTAGAGAGTCTGATATACATGAGTATAAGAGAATTCAAATCGAAATCTCATTGGACAGTTTGGTGATGACAGTTAGCATCGAGGTAGCGGTTGGTATGCGCCGGATTTTGATATAGTGTGTGAAAAGGAATCGAGTTGTTATTTTCACTTCCATTTTGAATAATAGTTCGAAATCGGAGGAGTTGATGTGGTATGGGAATGTATTTGTAATTTCAAATCCATGAGGCCATATTAAAAAACGAAAATAAGGGACCCACAGTCACATCTCCGTTTTCACTACCAACTCCACCATCGCTCACACTACCGGTCCGCCCCTCTACTCCAGGGACATGAATACCAGATCGGCTTCAGAGTCTAGCCAAAAAGCTGACAATCCTTCAAAAACCTAAACAATAACTCTTTCTGGCAGAAAAAGATAATGCCACGGTGGTGCTGAAGAGACGACTACATCGACAAGATGTACAGAGTCATCGACATGTTTCATCTCCACCCCCGTGTTGGCTCCGATACGTAGATGACGTCATTGTTATAAGGCCCCTTGGATTCGAACGTCGTCATGCATTCCTAAATGCATACCACATCAAGTTCCTACGTCATAACCTAAAATTCGCAGTGGAGGTCAACATTGGTAACTCGCTTCCAATCATAAACGTTCTCATCGCAAAGTCCAACAAATCTTTTTCACGCACTGTCTACCAAAAACCTACCCACACTAATCGCTATCTTGAAGTCCTATCATCATCCTACGCAGCTTAATTACATCTTGATTTTTCTCATACACCAATCTATAAGATGATCTGACGACCACAACAGATCCTAAAAAACTATACACTAAAAACCGCTCTTCACCAAAACGACTATCATCCCGTCTCCAAAATCCAGAGATCCATTCGACGACAGCAAACTCAAACTTCACACTCCCCACAAAGTAGTTCGAATTCTGGAGAGGTATAACGGTAGAACAGTATACAAAACCAACAATCAAATCTCCACTCTTTCACGAACACCGAAGGACACGATACGCAATGAGGCACCGGGTATATACGAAACATCTTATTCTAGCTGCCCTAGAACTTACATCGGCCAGACCAATAGAATAATTTCCAATAGAACCTATGAACATGAACAAGCTTTCGCAAATCAGATCCAGCCCTCGTGCGTCTTTAAACGTCACCTTGAAACAAGCCACACAAGAAGCTTCAAAAACACCAAAATAATTCGTTAACTATTGAAATTGAAAAACGTCCCGACTGTTTCAAAAAACGAAATTATTCACAGGGACCTAGAAAATTTTTCAGATGAATATCCATTTTTTTGAGCAATACCAATGGAGTAATCAGCAATATCATGCTGTTTGATCTCATGGTACTGCCTAATAACAAAATTTTTGTTGAAAATGTAATTTATAGATGATATTTTGAGGTGTTGTGGTATAACTATCGATATGGATTCTAATTAAATTACATTGGACAATTTCTTAACAAATATGAAAAAAATTACCTATATGTATCCTGCAATCTTGTTAAGGCAACTGCTGCACCATTCAAATCCTCATCTGTAGGAAACTTCATTGTTTCCTTGAAATAAGTGATGTTCGTTAGGTAATCTAGAAAGTGAAAAGATGCCATTATATTAGCGTCACGTCAAGAGGCAATTATTGAAATGAGCATGCCTCTTTAAGAATAGTCGGAGACATCAAGATCATTAAGGAGATTAATATAACGAATGTATGAGTCTTTGATTCAACCGACTTTATACTATTTCAATGGTGACTCGAAGTTATTTCTGTACTGAAAATTTTGAAATATATAATTCAAATGGCAAGAGATAGAAGTTGTTTGTAACCTCATTTCCAAAATAAATATATGGTGGTCTAGTTGAAAAACTTTAATAAAGATATTATATAAAAACCGATGACGCAAATATTCTGTGTATTGTGTCTGCAACTCAAATTCCAAATTTTCAACCACTGTTACATTTTTCACATGGTGTATGTATTTGAAGTATATGATGGCGAAATAACTAATAATGAATAACAGATATCACTGATATGAACAAAATGATGAATGACTTCCTTCTTGCTTGTGAACACCTCAATAATTAACCCCAACAATTGAGATGAAATAAATTAAAAATCATGTGTTTACCGCAATTCGAAATACCGAATACCGATATACACTCAAAACTTATTGTAATATACTCAAAACTATTTCATGTTGCGGTATCGATAATAAGAAAGTAAGCAAAAACCATAGCAATGTTTATGATTATATCCTTTTATCAGATGATATCCTTTGAAAAACTAAATAATTTCCGTGGCAACGTTAATTTGAAACGCCTTGTCAACTTGTTTTGTATGATACAACATTAGTTGTCCCAGATGAGGGCTAGATAAAAAAGTAGTTGCCAATGCAATGAGTGATGAACTCAAATTAGATGTGATGATTGAGTTTGAGGTGAAACCACATTCATCGAGTAGACAGGCATTCACTACATTCAATGTTAGCCAATGAATACGATATGGTTTCAGCAGGATGGAGCCCCACCCCATTACCAAGTTTATGTTCGGCAATACCTCGATACATTTCCCAATCGGTGGATAGGGAGGCGAGGATCGATTGAATGACCAGCGCCATCACATGATCCTTCATCATTAGATTTCTTTTTATGGGGATCTGTAAAGAGCAATATGCACAAACCTAAACCTTCAGATTTGAATGGCCGGTCACGTCTGATATGTTAAATAATGTTAGAAGACAGTTTTATTTGGGATTAGGATGTTGCCAAGACATTCGCGGTTAACATCTTGAACATCTACTTCGTAAACATCAATAGTTCTTTTTCGTATTCTACATTTCATTACATTTTGCATTTCATTTTAGTTTTTGAGTGTGTTTTATAAAATTTCAGTAACCACATGATTTAAATTTATTTTATCTTAATTGTTGCAATAAACTTAAAAGCGATAACATTTTTAAATAGACAAGGGAAATACCTTTCAAACGATATATCACAAACCTATAGTTCCCATTTAAAAAATTAGGAGTTGTACCTGGCATTCGAAGGAGGTAGAAGGTAGGGGTGGCATTTTTACGTTGAAGAATGTCAAATTATAATTTAAATTTGACGTGTTTCGGGATTTAAAAAAAATATGTACACTGTATATATACCACTGTAGAATGTTAAGAACAGTCTGTTATTACCTAGAGTGGTGTATAGATGTAACATTCTTAATCATTTCAGTATATTGTATTCGTTTGAAAATGTCGCTACAGGATGAAACTGTAAGTAACGTTACTTACAAATACAAGTGGTAAAAAAATACAGGAAATTTTCAGTCATAGTTTTGCTGATGACACGTTTATAACAAACAACTCTACAAATCGTAAGGATTCAAAGAAGATTGTAGAAATACACACTGAGGTAATTAAAAAATGGACTTTCTTCAAGTTACTTATGATATATTGAAAACAAATTTATGTACAATGCAAAAAAATCATTGTACGATCTAATATCAATCACAATTAATAATAGTTTTGAAATACCCGAAATCCTCTGTGAATACTTAGGAGTAACGATTATTAGTCATTTGAATTAAGAAAATCACAATGACTATATAAAAAATTATGATGTTTGTTACCAAAGTCAGATTTTGTTTCAACACTTTGAAATGCTATATTTTGTTTAGTTCAATCACAAATGTAATGGTATTTCAGCGTGGGGAGGTATGAGAAAACAATATCTCACAAATTTGGAAAATTTTCAGAAATATTTCTTGATATACAACAAACTATTGACTTTGCCATATATCAGGGATCGACTTAGAACATTAGGAGGGTTCCTTACTGTACATTGTCTACCGAGAAAACACTGAACCAACTAGTGATGTATAACGGAGACATTAATAACTGCAGACAATGCAACACAGGGACTGAAACAGCTCGTCTTATTTCATGCGAATGTGAGAAACTAAATCACAAGAGGCAATTAATATAT
>WOGP01008556.1:0-11159 GCA_015342065.1 Leptinotarsa undecemlineata
AGACAGTAAGTTACATTGGAAATAAATTTTAGGGGTTGCGTTTTCCACCCCTTACAAGCATGGGGTAAACCAAATAAATTTCTGGGTAAGTATCATTTTGGTGTTACAAAACGTCAGGATAATTTCAATATTGTAACTTTTTTAATGCTTGTGAAAAAAATTGTTATACAATTTTATGTACCCCTTTTAAGGGGCAAGGGATGCCCCAATGAAATTTCTTTATATGAAAGATCCTATCTTTTTTTCGATGAGAAATCACCTTCTTAAATATTTTACACGTATTTAGTTACACCCTGTATACCTAAGGTGTTACCAGTGTTGTATGCTATGTTAATGTTATGTTTCGTTAGAAGTCTTTTCATTTTTTCTAATGACTTTCCAGTATATGTGAACGTTTCGTATTATTATTTTTAATGGGAGGGTTAATGGTCTGTTTGAATGGTTTTCTGTTAGAAATGTGATGAATCATATTTGACATGAGGTTTTTATTGACTGAACTCTGTTTTAACAAATTTTGTTCCTTATTTTGATAAGAATTCTATATGCACACAGATATATTGATGAGTCTGTGGATAATGCTATAGTAAACTGCTAATTTATGTTGATGTGAGGGATCAGAATGGTTGGAATACTACATATTGTGAAAATCATTCAATTATTGCATTTTGTTCACTAATATAAGAAAGATCCAAAATACATTTACGTTACCAAATAACACTATGCAGAATTCTGAATCCTACTGAATATTCCTATTGAATATTCTTATTGTATTGTCTTTATTATTCCAAAAAATAGAATGATATAGAATAGAATGAAATAAAATAGAATGAATAGAGATTGAAAACTAGAGATATCGGATGTTCACGTTAAGAAGAGAATGACGTCATTTTTGGTAATTTTATATATCCAACGTTAAAATTCCCACTGAAATGCGTTCAATAGCAATGAAACTAGTAAAATTTCATTTTGTAAGTTGGTCAACTGATAGTAAAATTTCAGACGTTGCCGAATCGAAAATACTTTTCTCAAACCACAATTGGTGAATTTAGTTGCAAAGTGAATGGGATTATTATTTAAGCTGAATCAATATATTATAAATTTACGTTGTATGTAAAATATGTTGTAAAATATGGGCATCAAGTGCTTCGTCTTCCACCGTATCACTGCATGTTTGATCCTATCGAACATATTTGGGGATTAACAAAAAATTTTTATAGGGATAATGTGGGAAAGGATGGCACTTCAGCTGACAAATTCTGGGCTATAATGGAAAGAAGCTTTAGACAAAGCTACGACTGATGTATGGGCTGAAACTATTCGACATACCGAACAAAACATGAAATTACATTGGTACAGAGAAGTTGTGTTTGATAGGAAAGATGTTCAGCCTCTCATAATAAATTTCGATTCCGATGATGACTATGACGATGATGATGACGAGTTGTAATTAAAAAATATATACAATTAAAGGAATTTAAATAAAATATTTTCTTTTTCATTAATTATTATGAAAAAAAAAAGGTGAAGTGCCACTATAATTGTATTTCAACTAAGTAAGTTAATAGTAAGTAAGGTTAATAGCAATAAAACAAATCAACTACAAAAAAATTGGAAAGTTGAAAATGAGCATATGTTGGCAACGCCGTAATTTGTCATCTTGTGACGCCATTCTATTCTTAACGTGAACAGCCTATACAAATGGAGTATAAGCTTTCACGGCTGGTGTCTAACAAATTATATAATGTTTCTGGGATTATTAGCTGAGGTCTGCAGGTTTTTATATCTAACGTTTTGTCTGCTACTGCGGCATACATTATCAAAGGCATTGCGGCAACGTTCGAACCTTGCTGCCAAAATGAGTGTAATGCGTTTGTACTTATAATGGAACTAGGTGTCGGACAGCCGACTGCTATTGTACCTGATTGGTTCGACCGTTTTTTAATTATTGGAAGAATTTTTGTGTTATGTAATGTGCTGGTATCCATGTTTTGTTGATATTTAAGCTCTCCTCCTTTCAGTTGAAATAATTTTTATGTGTATGTATTTTTGGGGCCTCTCTGAATAGCCTCGAACAGTAACCCTTTAATATCATAAAAAACTTTCTGTGAAACTTTGAAAATACCGTAGTTCTTTGGTGCTATCAGTCTTACTTATTATTTTTTATCGACTTTTTTTGGGAAATTGGGAATCGAACTTTTTAGTTTCCCCGATTAGCTACTGCGTCAAATCAAAATATTTTTCACAAAAAAAAGTCCTATTTATCAGTAACTTACCCTATTAAACAATTTTGCCTATAAAAATAATTGCTAAGAAATAATACAATATTTATCCTAACGTTTCGGAGGCCAAAATCTGCCTCCGTCTTCAGAAATGGACAAAAAATTCTAAGATATTTGCAGTCATTCCTTTGCTGATTATTTATTTCTCAACTTCTCTGACAGATGTCAAGAGAGTTTTGAAATATGAAATTTTGTTAATGTTGTTAATTGACAACTGAAACATTCGATGTAATACAAGGTGCTCTCCGATATCAGTCTATTGCCATTTTGCCACTATCCAAATTTTCCTTTAAGATGGGTAGCCAAGTACGGTCTATTTCTAAGGAGTTGTTCGAAATACAATTCTCTCCAGTCATAAGGATATACGCTGATTATTCTAACTTACGTCGCTTAATTAAAGTGAGGCTCATTGGTAATCATTCGTGTGTATCAATTGTCTATTTTTTATGTAATCTCGATGTTCATTCTCGCGCACTTTCAATGTTCTCGAAGTTTCACCAATATAACTTTCACCACAAGAACAAGTATCTCTTCTTTGTTGGGTTTGTTGTATACTTTTTGTATTTGCCGCCACACAGGCGAGAATGCGCACACATACCTTCCAGGAATAGAATTCGGGACACCATGGTAGAGAGGATGGAACGTGATTCGTAAGTTGAAATTAAAATAAAACCCGATGAACCTGTGTTGGAAGTATTATTTAACTCCCGTTCCATCTTCAGTCATAACAGGGTTTTGTATGTATGAGTATAGATCTTAGTGTATTTTTTGTTTTGAAAGTAGTTCTAATATCATACCTATTTCCAATTCGTCTCATTTCAGGACTATCTGAAAAAAATACGAATTGGAAATAGGTATGATGTTAGAACTACTTTCAAAACAAAAAATACAGTGAGATCCATACTCACACATACAAAACCCAATACTGAAGAAAAAACAAAAAATTGAATTTATGAGATACCTTGTTCATGTGGTAAAAGTTATATTGGTGGAACTTCGAGACCATTGAAAGCGCGTGAGAATGAACATCGAGATTACATAAAAAATAGACAATTGACAGGATCTAAATTATACACATTTTAAAATCAGACGGTGAATATTGAGTTGAATGGAACAAGACAAGAATCAAGAATGATTACCAATGAGTCTCACTTTAAGAGACATAAGCTAAAAGAATCAGCGTATATTCTCATATCTAGAGAGAATTGTATTTCGAACAGCTCCTTAGAAATAGATCGTACTTGGCCACCCAACTCAAAGGAAAATTTGGATAGTGGCAAAATGGCAACAGACTGATAGCGGAGAGCACCTTGTATTACATCGAATGTTTCAGTTGTCAATCAAAAACAAAGACATAATTTCACATTTCAAAACTTTTGTGACATCTGTCGAAAAAGTTGAAAATGAATAATGAGCATAGGAATAACTGCTATCTTTGAATTTTTTGTAGGCAAAATTGTTAAATACGACAAGTTACTGATGCATACTTTGATTTTACTCAGTAATTTATCGGGGTAAACTAAAAAGTTTGCCCTTTTTACACTTGTATAAAGTTCATTATAATTTTTATATTTTTCAGATTGTGGAAGGTAAAAATTCCCAAAAAGGTCGATGAAAAACTGATTTTCCTCCACAAAAAATGACTTTCGTTGAATACTTATTATTATTTATAGTATATTTTGAAAGTCACACAAAGTTAGTCAGAATCGCTTTTTCAACAAGAGATTTGGAGCTGGCTCCATCAAAAATGGTACATACTGTACAATAATTATATAATACATATAATTGTAAAAACTGACAAAAGGTTCATATTGAAGACCATGTATGTGGAATGTTTTAGGCGTTGATAGTTTGCCATACCAACCTCTCAAAATTTTCTTTCAAACTGTCGATCTGATAATTGAGCACAAGTTCTTCAATACTGTTGAAAAACTTAGAATGCGACAAAAAATATTTTTTAGTATTTCCAGGAACTTCATGATTGCAACATATCTTCATATGTGTTACTGTGTCTTCAGTCCTGAAAAAAAGTTAGTATAATTTATAAATAGAAAAATATAAAAAAATTACATACTTTAGTGTTAGGGCAAATTTATCTGTATCATCTCCTTGACGTCTCAGTCTAACCATAAATGTACCGTTTTCTCTATATAGTAATTTTGTGCTGGCAAGATTTCTTTCCATTTCTCCGACAAACCACAACTTATCTTTCAATGGGCAATCGCTGCTACCATTTGTGACAGGACTGCTAACCTGAGAAGATGTGTGACCACACCTTCCTGAATTTTGTAAACAACTTTTGTGAACACTAATACCGCATGTATTACACTTGTATCCTTGGTTGATGAGACCTTTGAGATATTTTGAACAGTGTAAACACTGTACTGGTTGTGCAAACGTGTGTAGTTCAAAACTATGGCTGGTACGCTGCATTGCTTTCGGATGGAGATTATCTCTGAAGAACAAACTGGTGTAGTGCCCAATGAGGAAATAATAAATATTACTTACAATGCGTCATTTATTGCTTTTATTATCTGTTGCTTGAGCTCTATTGTCCGAACCAAAATTGTGTATACAGTTTGGTTATCATTTTTAACTAGGTAAAATAGGTAAGATGTTCTAGCTTCCCTGTTCAACAGAGGCCTATTATGAATTTCTTCTACATGATACTCCGCTATATTGATTAAATTACGAAAAGCAAATTGACTTCCCTGAAAAATAAAATTGTATTTATAATGCCAACTTTTTGTAATATCAAATTTGTTGTTACTTAATTATGTCTACACATAATTCAATATTATCGAATAGTTTAAAGACAATTTCAAAATTACCCAAAATTACATTTATCAGAGGTGACTCATTTATTCATTTATACATCCAAACAGCATAACTACATGGATATAACATCAATAATTTTTTTAATGACAAAACACAAGCACTATTACAGGAAAATCGTTTAGGCGCTCTCAGAGCGGTGCCTGTACGAAAGTAGCGATTCACGTCCTCAGGAAGTTTATTCCACATAAACGCAACTCTCCAGATGAAAGAGTTCTTAAACAGTGAAATTCGAGGTGTACTGAGTTGAACCTCAAAACAATTAGCAGCCACAACTCGTCGCTCTTTTCTGGATGCAATCCAGCAACTTCAGGTTATGTTTGAGGGCAGAACTCCATACATGAAAACAATACTCTTAAGAAAGTCTGATCTGAGCTTTATAAACCATCAAAAGTTGCTAAGGTGTGTACAGTTTACTGGTTCGGCAGTGTTCCAAGCTTTTGAGAAGCAACCTTTGCAATTCCAGCGACAGGATTATGCCAAGACATATTGGTGTTCATTTTAACCCCCAACAAACTTATCGAGACAGAAAGCAGAATTGTCTGACCTGACATTATTATATCCGGTTCGGAGACATTTATAATTATATTTTAATACTAATACATAATAATATTAAAACAATGTATTCATAACCATAACTGTCAATATACAAGAAACACAATATTAATTGACGAAAACTGTTTATGAGATAAAGTCCAGTCCAATGATGTTAAAACACCAATTCGACAAGGCAATCGAAGCATGTATATAAGAGAAGATCTAGAGCCATATGAATTAAAAGGGTAGTTATCAACATATGAAGCTTATCACAAGCTAAACAACTACAAGAGTCACTTAATTATTTACAAGAGTAAAAAAAATGTTTTTAAACTAGTTCAAATATACGCCTTCAAATTTGAAACACTTTGCATTTGAACTAATTCTTCAAAAAATTTTTACACTTCGAAACTGATACCTCAAAAATATGATTTTAAAAGTCTTCAACTGGCTACAATGAGACTTCCTTAGCCGATGAAAACCGATCTCCACGCATTTTTCCATAAATGTCTACACACTGATGACCGCTGGGATACGCTTTTGTTTCACAAATTGTAGACTAAGTGGGGTAGTTCTGATGTTACCGCAAGTTTGTGCCAACAGTCAATATTTCTTTTTATTTTAGTTGTCAATTGATCGTTGGTAAGTGATGTTGATAATACTTTTATTTTTTCTTAGAAACAAATACACGAGGTTTTCGCAAAAAAACGAATAAGAAATCAACGTTCTTTGATATAATAGGTTGCTGTTTTGTCCGTTTTTATGAATCTACCTTAAACTGTGATACTCCTTCCATTTAATCGAACTAAGCGCCATAAATTAATGATAGACAACTAAACAACTCAGAGTTAATTTTTTTAATAGGATGCGTCACTACAGAGAAAAAGTATCCCTATAATATATTAGATCTTCCAACAGGGACTTTTAAATTTAGACAATTGATAATGGCTATCTTGTTGAAGCTACATTCCATCTCAGATCGATAAAAGGAAATATAACCAATACTTTTCTAAGCTTGTTTTGAGTAAAATAGCTGATGGTGACATTGGGTCAGCTCAGAATCTTGAGCTCAAGTGATACGTTGGCCGAATATGATGAATCCACACTTTCAGTTCGCCGATCAAAACACCCTCGATCAGATTTCTTCACACATTCTCTGGATTCACAACCACCACACGATTTTTCGCAGTTTCTGGTATTCCAATTTTCAGAACACGAAGTATCGGAGGCAATTAAATGTTTTCGTTTCTGGTCCTGCTGGTGGTTTAGATTCTTTCCGCCCTAGCCACATTCAAGACCTCATTAGTTACAGCACTGGAAATTCAGGACAGAAACTTCTTTCTTCTGTTTCACTGGTAGGGTTTCTCCAGAAATTTGTTCTATACTTTTTGGCGCTTCACTGTGTGCTCTTCGGAAAAAGGATGGAGGAGTAAGACCGATTGCCGTCGGTACCTTTTATCGTCGATTGGTAGCTAAACTTGGTTGTATGGGGATTAAAGACGAACTAGGATCGATGTTACGTCCACTACAGTTTGGTTTCGATACTGGTTTCGATATGTGAAGCTGTTGCTCATGCTACTCGTAGATATATTAATTAATCTTCATCCAAATCTCTATTAAAAAATTTTCCTGAAAATAGACTTCAAAAATGCCCTCAACATGATTGAAAGAAACATCATGCTTCGTAAGGTTAAAGATACGTTTCCAGGATTATCTCCCTTCTTAAGTCAGTGTTATAAATCAGCTTCCTATTTGAGTTTTAGTGAACATCTGATTCTGTCTGAGAGAGGTGTTTAACAATGTGATCCTTTAGAACCTGCTCTTTTTTGTCTGACCATCAACGAACTCACTAGAAGATTATCATCCGAATTTAATTGTTGGTATTTGGACTGTGGCACAATCGCTGGCGATGAAAACAGTGGTTCAAAGGATTTGAAAAAAATCATTGATTATTCAAAACATCTTGGACTTGAACTAAATTTTGAAAAATGTGAGTTGATTACTCTTTCAACTCCGAATAATATTTCCGAATCCATCGTTTTGAAATTGGCTCCGTACATAAGAATTTTAGAAAAGTCTAAATAGAGTCTTCTAGGTGTTCCTCTTTCTAAAGATTCAATTTCAGAATATTTTCGAGAAAAACTGGAATCACTCAAATTGCTGACCACCAGATTGAATGAACTTCCAAAACACGTTACATTTTTTTCTTTTGAAAAATTGTTTGGCGATTCCAAAACGCATGCACGCCCTCAGATGTTCCTCCGCTTGGTCAAGTCAGTTAGATTGTGATAATTTACTCCGCAATACGGCACCAGCTTTTCTGTCATCAGTCAATAGTGTTTCTGATCTTATCGATTTCATCCTTCCTTCCATATTTATCAATATCAATGACGTTTTTTATGCTGAAGGTGGATCACTTTGGCATGCCGCATGCATGAGACCGACCTCTTTTTCGATGATGTTTCACACACAATTTGTATCATTTAGGAAGTCAGGAAGAGCTTAATGAAAGACCCTATACATGGACAAGAGATAGATTCACTCACCTTACACTTACTGAAAGGGATTTAGCAATGTGCATGCGGGTGGTAACAATTGGTTTCTCCCTAATGCCTGTATTACATGGAAATCAAACAGGAAAATAGCAACTACCATCTTAATATAAACTATGAGAACTACAAAAACATGAATTTCAGAGAAACTCATTTCCTTTACAACAAAAAATTGTGATCAATGACAATGCTCCATACCATGCAAACAATTGAAAAGTTATTAACATCAATTGTGAGGTCCACAATCCTACTGTACAGTTTCTTGACATATATGTAAATCCAAAACTTGATTGGGATCTATCATATGTTCATTTCTCTGCTGAGCAATTAGAATTTTATATTGTTCTATTGAGATGTTCATCCAGCATGGTGTTGAAGACTGCTGCTCACTGGCTATTTCCTATATCTAGATATTACCTCAATCGTTTATTAAATTATATTCATTTATTATATTTAATTAAATTGATTTCATTACCATTTATATTTGATTCATATTTCACTCGGAATCTGAAATTCATAATTATTTTAAATTTCTTTTATTACAGTTTGAATCTACCACTACTCTTTTACTAAAGTCTGTATACTAACCTGCCTATTGATTCTTTTTTTTTTCGTTACTTTTAAATTACAGCATGCAAGCCAACGTTTTAATGTTACAACATTGTTATCCTTTACAGATGCAAATTTTAGTTTTGCTCCAGAAACATCTTCTGTTAAAAACATTCTTTTTTATTTGTATTTTATCATATGTTTATATGAAGATTAGGCAGTGTTTGTTATACCAAACTACTAGCGCTGCTAGTGAGTGATTTTTCGTACTTCAGGAAAAAGGTTCATTGGATATGCTTTATTGACATGAAGAATTGCATCATCGGCGATTACAATATTCAATTTACGATGAAAATAAGTGAGACAAAACAAAGATCGTCCTTTCCTGAAGTTTTCAATTGTTCAGGAAATAACCCAGCAATAAACGTTGGATGTACGAAATACATGTGTAGGAAATACATGTGTAATCACTTAAATAATGCATTGATTACAACTAAAAATTACCTTCAGCTCTTTACAAATCAATATGCATTTATCAAAAATAAAGACGTATCTGCTTCTTGTTTTCTGATCATCGTGAGCTTTTATTTTCAGGCTGGCATCTATAACTAATCGACCATAATCAGAGAGCCTTTGATTTGAAGATAAATTCCATTCTGTTATTGTTTCTTGTAAATTATTGATAACTTCTAGATCGTCACTATCTCTGGCAGCCTCGTTTATATAACCTGCAACATCCAGCATGGCTTCTCTTGCTCTCTTCAACTCATTGAGTTCTTCATGGTTCTAGAAAAAAAATTATAAATGTCTTTTTTGACAAGAATATCCAACTTAAAATTCATGTTTGAAGTTCTTATAGATATTATGACAAAGGGAGTTTCAATTTCAATTATTGTAAAGGTGACTCGTACATAAAGGACAAAATTCGAGTAGTTCCAAATACACATTTCGAAACACTGTTATTCCGTTCAAATTCCTACACGAAGTGATGTATCTACTGTACCACAAACTTTCACCAACAAATACAAACAGACAATTATTGTGGATAGTAATAATTGAAACGTCGTGAAATTGTATAATTTCTTCTTATTTTTTCATTTTTATTTGTTATTGTTTGTATTGCTTTTATTATTATCGTTCTTATATTTATTTATTACTTTCATTTTTTCAACTATGCTTTCATTTTATTTCTTATAGATTTCAAATCTTTCACCACTTCTTTAGATAATGTAAGTCCAAATCTGTAACACCCATCAAAAAAATATTATTCCTGGGAAAATAAATTGAATACATATTCCCTAAACTTCTTTCTATTCATCTTTGTTATGGATCTTCCTTTTTAGTGAAAAAAAATGCATCAAATAATATTTACCAGTTTCTTGGACAATAATATATGTTTCAAGGATACAACAATAAACTGACAATCGAGGTTAACCAACATCTAGTGATAGTAATTTATCACTAAAAATGAAACAACCATGTTATTGTAAGGCCAAAAAGTTTGAAAGGTTAGATTGTGATAGACATTCTGTAAATAACATCTCCTGCTCAATCCGAGCCAACATACCCACACAGAACATCAGCGTCTAAATCAGATTTGAATATTAATTTTTAACCGAGAGTCTTCTTGACAAATTAAAAAACTCCTTACAATGCTTTGTAAAAGCTTTCAATTACTTTGTTTCAAAATCAATTCAACATTGACACACTTTTGCATAAACCTTGTCTTCTCTGCATTATGACATACATAAAACTCTCTACAATTGCATTGTTGTTGAATTGCCCTTCTTTCAAATTTTGAATTCAAAATTTGAATCAATTGGTGTTGACTTGGGTTTGTAGTCAAACATACAATATTTTCCTAAAACTTGTTTCAAGTAGTCAGTTTGATCTAATTCTGTGAAACACAATTTTATATTATGTTCCTAATAACACATCATCTACATATAATGGAATATTTATTTTATTTTCACTCAAGACCTGGGAATATAAGCAAAAATCGTTTTCTGGCTGAACATCAAAGTGTCAAATTTTATAATCTAGCACAGCAATTCTCAAACTGTGGTACACGTACCACCAGTGGTACGCAAATCACTTAAAGGTGGTACTCTATAAACTTGATTTTAATAAAATTTATTCACAAATGTTATCTTTTACGTTGTGCATAGTAGCGCTGTGAGTTTGAAACCGCAAGCGCTTTATGTCTTATTCATTGTTGGCAACACAATTAACACAATTAAGCTGATTAACGGAAAAACAGATTTTAAACAGATTTTTAAACACTGGAATCGCGGCAAACTGCCGCCTCCCTCGATTCACGTCATCAGTTTCCTCGTGGCCGTCGGTCGTTGTGGTTGGTTTGGTCGATACAAGTGATTTGCTGTTACTGATTCGTGCGAATTTTTGC